>JAOTOM010003672.1:0-122500 GCA_034440615.1 Ashinkailepas kermadecensis | reverse complement strand
CAATTACCGTTGGTGTTCATCAATCTCGTCCAGAGGTCGACAAGTCGTCAGATAACCCCATTGCATTAGCATTAGAAGCGTGGTCGATACGGCATAGTCGATCGGCGAGCAGGATATATTGGCCAAAGAAATGGTCCAATTAATAGCTAAGATGCACAACTTCCACCACCCGGAGGTTCTGCAGAATGTATCGCTTGTTTCAGTGAACGTATTCATAACGAACTGGCACACTGGCTATACTTCGTCAAATTTGTGTAGAAATAAGACACCATCGCAACGAGAATCTCCTCAAATGGCCGAATGGCCAGCACACCTGCGAACATTTCAATTGCTAAGCCGATTCAATGATGACTCATATATAGCTTGTAACGCAACTCATTCTTGTGCACTATGCACAATGCACAATGTTGTAGTCTATTCACGAGTGAACTATGGTCCACCTCAATGAACCAATTGGATTCGACTCACGAATCGATTCAAATGTGTCGATTACGAATTGAAGTACGAGTATTGCCAACAGTATTGCGTTGTTCATGCACTGTAAGCATAATCGAATTCACCAATGTCGTTAAAAATAATACATTAATACATGAATAATTACACAATATGTTTCTGTACCAATGACTTTAACTTTATGGTGAATGTGCTGTTTAGGGATTGGGTACCTGGGTGCGAATTTCCAATAACCAAGGGCACATTCAGGATTGGCTGAAGAGGGGGAGGGGAGGGGGGGGGGGAGTATTTTGGGCTACCTCCTCAAAATAGGAAAACTCCTCGAACTTCCGCCACTGCTTTTGAATGTGGCCCCAAAATGTGTAGTTTAAACATCTTTTCGCAGGCCATTTGATTACCAAATGGCAGCCCCTCTAAGGAGAACATCTATATGGATTTCGATCCTGCTTGGGAGTACTTCGATATTGCTCAAGTGCCCTTTACTATTGACTTTCGATCGATCTTGCCTTCAATTCGGCCACCTGTCGCTACTCTTCGCCCGCGACCAATCGGCGTGAGAGATTGGCGACGCTATATGACTCAACGGTCGACGTGTCGTAAAACCAATAACCAACCAACCAACCTTCAATTCGGCCATTTGATCCAGGTCTGGTGCTTTTGATCTTTCTCGGGGCTCCTGATTAGGGACCACACCGATCTGCAAGGTCAGGTGGAGGGGGGGGGATGTTCTTGCACATTCACCCCATTCCCCTTGGCTATGTCCTTGACAATAGTCAGGTAGGTAGGTACGCATCATTCAGCAGAAGCAGTGCCTAGCAATATACATGCCCTAGATTGCCATGCGCAAGGTACCTTCTCATAATAGCAGATATCCACTACCAATCCACTGGCAAACAGTTTGGCAAAGCAATAGATTACGCTAGTTTTGGCTAGGTTAGGTTATTTCTCATTAATCTCTAATATACTAGTCCTTTTGTGGATTGCCATCGTGCCATCGTGCAACTATGGGTCGCACGTGCTTGATTTTTTTCACAGCCTACAGACAATCGATGTATGATGTGCTGTGTCCAGCTTCATTGTCGTGGGCTGTATGCCGAGCACGTGGCACGTGTTCAAATTTGGCACGACCCCGTCATTGGGTTAACATGGGATTCGTAAAATTCCAGACACAGACCGAAACCGGCGCATATTGGTTCTTGGCACGGCTCACATCCAAGTAACGAAATATGGCTGACATTACGTGAAAGTTCCAAATGTTGGCTATCCACTGGACAAAATTTCGTCACGATCGGATCAACGTGCTGCGCGTGAGCGTCAAGGGGGTGCTGAGAGGACGGGTCGTCGGCAGCCCATAGGAATAGCATGTAAAATCGGGATTTTTTTCCACCAATTTTAGCGCTTCCGATCAACCCGGTTCACAGCGCCATATCTCGACAACCAATGGACCGATCGACACCAAACCAACACCTTAGTGTTGCCACGATAATTGCCAACATCGCCATGACAACCGGTTCCGGGTCACACGTCACGCGCACGCGAACGATAAAACGATGTGAAAAGCGAAAGTGACGCTTTTCAGCGTTTTTCACGATTGTGTCTGGTTCTCGGAAACGGCTCAACTTGGCGACTTGCCGTCACGTTCACCACCTGGACCGATGTACCGGCTACCCATTTCCCATTGACTATCATGGGCTGCAATGTGTGCGGGCGTCGTCATCGTCACACGGGCTGCACGTGTTTCGGTCGGTGAAAATGACTCCGCTTTCCACTGTGCCCACACCACTGTCGAATGACTTCGCGGAGAAAGTTGTATGCGCGGATAGCCCCACTCTTTGTGATGTTCACGGTTCCTTCGGATTTTCCCTATCGGAAATAGTTTGGTTGCAATCGTCGTTGCCCGCAACCATTATCAGACGATATTTTCCGTCGTCATTTTGTGCTTTAGCACGTCAGCCGCCTGACCACCGATTGCCACGATGTTCAGCCAGCAGTCGATAAAACTATGCCGGCGCGCGCTTTCGCGGCGGCCACACTTCCGCGGGAGAGATTATTTAAATAAAAATATTCGGGAGCAGGGAAATGAATTCCACTAAAATTGGCAGAGTGCCGAACCATGTGACCGATTCACATGAAACCAACATCAAATTTTTCGCTTAACGCAGTGGAGCAAGTGCCGAAGGCACTTGTTTTACACTATTTTTGTCTTAAATATTACCCATCCCCAGGACCATACCCCATATTGTTCCAATAATCGTCCTGGGGTGGGGTAGGAAAACAAACATCTATTCACCTCAGGCTGGAATAGGTTAAATATACAACATTTGGCAATTTGACGCTGAGAGATGGCTCAGCGTTTTCATGTCATGTAGACCGTGCATCGGATTTCGTCGAAAACTCCGAGCGTGCTGCTGTGCTGCGAATGGCGAGCTATTGTTTCCTGGCTTAGCTTCAATCATACAAAGTAGCCTCAATTCAAACAGCGCATTGCAACGCCATGTATGGCTGGGTCGAAACGTCAGCCGCCGGAACAGCTCAGAATCAACCAAGGCACAGCTCCAGTCGGTGGGTACAACGTCGGCCGCCGGAACAGCTCAGAGCTGACCAAGGCACAGCTCCAGACGGTGGGTACAACGTCGGCCGCCGGAACAGCTCAGAGCTGACCAAGGCACAGCTCCAGACGGTGGGTACAACTCGGCCGCCGGAACAGCTCAGAGCTGACCAAGGCACAGCTCCAGACGGTGGGTACAACTCGGCCGCCGGAACAGCTCAGAGCTGACCAAGGCCCAGCTCCGTCGGTGGGTACAACGTCGGCCGCCGGAACAGCTCAGAGCTGACCAAGGCACAGCTCCGTCGGTGGGTACAACGTCGGCCGCCGGAACAGCTCAGAGCTGACCAAGGCCCAGCTCCAGTCGGTGCTGGCTTTCCCCGCCACGACGAGCGGTGACCGGATGCGCCACGCGCCCACCAGCGAACTGAGGAAAGCTGGAGAGAGACAAGGGGCGGCGGGTGTTGGGACGGGGACTGGCGACAGCGGCGGCCCGTGTCCGAGAATCGTGGCACGCCGCCAACACTCGCCGGCTGCATGGCATCACCAGAGTGCAATGTGCACGTTAAACCCTTGGTTGACATTTTTCCATTGAAGAGCCAGGATTGAGTAGAGGTGAAAGGGTGTGGGTTAAAGTCCAGCTTGAAATACAATGCGCTTCGATGTCTTGCAGCTACCTCAACAAACACTTAAATTGGGCCTCAGCTTATTCCATTGCCCAGTTGTTGCTGATGTGGTAGGCTGTCTGTATTTTTATCATGCGCTTGTTAATTTATTGCTCGCTGCTTTTAAATCGCAGGCGCGCGCCCAAGCACGTGGACAGGCACGAAGCATAGCCGGACACAGCCGGTGTCGTGCATCACTGCCCGGATACAGCCGACACCTGGGTCTATATTCGATTCGGCGCCCGGAATTTCCCTAAAGTGTCTGTCATCAGACGCCGCGCATGGGCACGTCTTGTCGGCGGCACACGGGCACGTCTTGTCGGCGGCACACGGGCACGTCTTGTCGGCGGCACACGGGCACGTCTTGTCGGCGGCACATGGGCACGTCTTGTCGGCGGCACACGGGCACGTCTTGTCGGCGGCGCACGGGCACGTCTTGTCGGCCGCGCACGGGCACATCTTGTCGGCGGCACACGGGCACGTCTTGTCGGCGGCACATGGGCACGTCTTGTCGGCGGCACACGGGCACGTCTTGTCGGCAGCGCACGGGCACGTCTTGTCGGCGGCACACGGGCACGTCTTGTCGGCGGCACACGGGCACGTCTTGTCGGCGGCACATGGGCACGTCTTGTCGGCGGTACACGGGCACGTCTTGTCGGCGGCGCACGGGCACGTCTTGTCGGCGGCGCACGGGCACGTCTTGTCGGCCGCGCACGGGCACATCTTGTCGGCCGCGCACGGGCACGCCTTGTCGGCGGCGCACGGGCACATCTTGGCGGCGCACGGGCACGTCTTGTCGGCGGCGCACAGGCACATCTTGGCGGCGCACGGGCACATTTTGGCGGCGCACGGGCACGTCTTGTCGGCGGCGCACGGGCACATCTTGGCGGCGAACGGGCACGTCTTGTCGGTGGCGCACGGGCACATCTTGGCGGCGGCACACGGGCACGTCTTGTCGGCGGCGCACGGGCACATCTTGTCGGCGGCACATGGGCACGTCTTGTCGGCGGTACACGGGCACGTCTTGTCGGCGGCGCACGGGCACGTCTTGTCGGCGGCGCACGGGCACGTCTTGTCGGCGGCGCACGGGCACGTCTTGTCGGCGGCGCACGGGCACGTCTTGTCGGCGGCGCACGGGCACGTCTTGTCGGCCGTCCACCGTGTCTGTTGCAACTGGTCGCCGGCTGACCTGTCAGCTGTGCTCTGACCACTGTGCGCTGTGCATTGTGCAGGCGTCTGGCCGCGGCACTGTGTCGTGACCACCGCCGGCTGCCGCATACCACGAGCCTGCCCTGCTTCCGTCGGCCAGCAGGGGCCGGCAGCCGGGCTAGCGCGTCCTCCTCCGTCCGGCGGCCACGTCATCCTCCGTCCGGCGGCCGCGTCCTCCTCCGCCCGGCGGCTGCGTCCTCCTCCGTCCGGCGGCCGCGTCCTCCTCCGTCCGGCGGCCGCGTCCTCCTCCGTCCGGCGGCCGCGTCCTCCTCCGTCCGGCGGCCACGTCATTCTCCGTCCGGCGCCCGCGTCCTCCTCCGCCCGGCGGCTGCGTCCTCCTCCGTCCGGCGGCCACGTCCTCCTCCGTCCGGCGGCCACGTCCTCCTCCGTCCGGCGGCTGCGTCCTCCTCCGCCCGGCGGCCACGTCATTCTCCGTCCGGCGCCCGCGTCCTCCTCCGCCCGGCGGCTGCGTCCTCCTCCGTCCGGCGGCCACGTCCTCCTCCGTCCGGCGGCTGCGTCCTCCTCCGCCCGGCGGCCACGTCATTCTCCGTCCGGTGCCCGCGTCCTCCTCCGCCCGGCGGCTGCGTCCTCCTCCGTCCGGCGGCCACGTCCTCCTCCGTCCGGCGGCTGCGTCCTCCTCCGCCCGGCGGCCACGTCATTCTCCGTCCGGCGCCCGCGTCCTCCTCCGCCCGGCGGCTGCGTCCTCCTCCGTCCGGCGGCCGCGTCCTCCTCCGTCCGGCGGCCACGTCATTCTCCGCCCGGCGGCTGCGTCATCCTCCGTCCGGCGGCCACGTCCTCCTCCGTCCGGCGGCCGCGTCCTCCTCCGTCCGGCGGCCACGTCATTCTCCGTCCGGCGCCCGCGTCCTCCTCCGTCCGGCGCCCGCGTCCTCCTCCGCCCGGCGGCCACGTCATTCTCCGTCCGGCGGCCGCATCCTCCACACAAGCTGAGCTCGCTGCCGACTAGAATGACAACGCTCTAAGCGGAGGCTCGTTTGTATGCTGCACTGGGAAAATCAGACGAAACTTGAGACGTGAACTTAAACTTGCACACGTGGCATTGCAGGTTGGATGTGCACCGACCCCTTCACACGCCCCAGCCATCGGCTTGTGTCAGCTCACCCGGGTATGGTGCATCTGTCAGCTCACCCGGGTATGGTGCATCTGTCAGCTCACCCGGGTATGGTGCATCTCATGTCAGCTCACCCGGGTATGGTGCATCTCATGTCAGCTCACCCGGGTATGGTGCACCTGTCAGCTCACTCGGGTATGATGCATGTCAGCTCACCCGGATATCTGCACATGGTGCGTCGGTTTGACGTGGCGGCTGTTATGGACTTGTAGCACATATACCACTGAATCGCTCTGTCCGGCGCCGGCCGAGCAAGGTTACACGACTGGTTTCGTAACTCACATAGTGGTGGTGTGCAAGTACTTTCAATACACATGATTGTGCACAACACACAAATATTGGATTGTGCTACGCAAGAAAATTGCGTTTCTATTCGCTCCGGGGAAAATAAACCCCAAATGTTTTCTCTGGTAACCTTCCCTACTAGCCTGTTTTGCACACGACACGACATGTGTTATGCACGCATGCGTAATATGCACACATAAGGGAAACAATCTGCACTACTAGCAAGCGTCAAGTTCCGAAGCAAAAACAGTGAAGATATAAGCTGGTGGATAAACTTTGACTCCAACGAAGACGTTTTGCTACCCCAAAAGGGTGGTCTCGCATTATTTTGCGGGGATGTAAACAGCCCAGAAACTCCCGCAAAACACATTGATAAAACGGCAAAAAATAGGAATACTTTTGAGCGGCTGGACGTTCCTCCCATTTCTATTGCATAATTTATCATGACACCGCCACAACATTGTTTATTGAACGAAGTGTCAAGCAAGCAGCGACCTCACCAACTGCAGCCCAACATCGGCACACCTGTGGCACACAAGCAACGACCTCACCAACTGCAGCCCAACATCGGCACACCTGTGGCACACAAGCAGCGACCTCACCAACTGCAGCCCAACATCGGCACACCTGTGGCACACAAGCAACGACCTCATCAACAACAGCCCAACATCGGCACACAAGCAGCGACCTCACCAACTACAGCCCAACATCGGCACACCTGGGGCACACAAGCAGCGACCTCACCAACTACAGCCCAACATCGGCACACCTGTGGCACACAAGCAGCGACCTCACCAACTGCAGCCCAACATCGGCACACCTGGGGCACACAAGCAGCGACCTCACCAACTGCAGCCCAACATCGGCACACCTGTGGCACACATGCAGCGACCTCACCAACTACAGCCCAACATCGGCACACCTGTGGCACACAAGCAGCGACCTCACCAACTGCAGCCCAACATCGGCACACCTGTGGCACACAAGCAGCGACCTCACCAACTGCAGCCCAACATCGGCACACCTGGGGCACACAAGCAGCGACCTCACCAACTACAGCCCAACATCGGCACACCTGTGGCATACAAGCAGCGACCTCACCAACTGCAGCCCAACATCGGCACACCTGTGGCACACAAGCAGCGACCTCACCAACTGCAGCCCAACATCGGCAGGCACACCTGTGGCACACAAGCAGCGACCTCACCAACTGCAGCCCAACATCGGCACACCTGTGGCACACAAGCAGCGACCTCACCAACTGCAGCCCAACATCGGCACACCTGTGGCACACAAGCAACGACCTCACCAACTGCAGCCCAACATCGGCACACCTGTGGCACACAAACTTTTTGCGGTTGCCTAGCGAGTGTACCGGATAAATATGCACATCTATGTGTATTGGTTGAGGTATATATCATTGGTCCACATTGCTATAACCAGTGCTTGCCTATTTGCGCCAACATCATTCGGTTATAACAATTTAATTCTACATAATTTCAGCAGTAGAGACACAGTCAACCACAAAAGCTAACTGCCTCATGGACATAGTAGCGACCAAAAAAAGCGTGGGAGGGTGAGGGGGCAGAGGCGATTTGTAGGCGGATTCTTTCCAGCCAACGCCATACAAAATATAAGATAGGGTTAGTGGATGAGATCAGAAAAGGGTGTAGCGAAATGAGCCGTCTGACTTACCAGAGCCACCTATCGTCACCTGCCCGCCCCGGTCCCCGTTAGACCACCTCATCGTCACCTGCCCGGTCCTCCGGTACACTCAGAGCCACCTCATAGTCACCTGCCCGGTCCTCCGGTACGCTCAGAGCCACCTGATCGTCACCCGGAACCAGTAGCCGAATTATCGGCTGGAAAGTGATTTGGGATTAAACAAAAAATATATTTGGGAAATGATGGATTGATCAGAATTCACATGAAATGAAACCTGTGTGATATATTGCAGACACACGGCGAAGCACTGCCTGGATTTAATATATCGCACATGCAGTCTGACTGACAACTACGAAAATCTGTCGTCGAATTGGATAACCTTTCGGTGCAAATCGTATGGTTCCAGGTCACCTGGCTGTAAGGATGTTTTACTCTTACCCTGGTATATGTTCATTTGTGTCCCAGAGCGGAAAAATGTCCAAATTTAATCCAGAATACGCTGCGGTCTCCCAACCCGTATATTCATAACTTATTTTTCACTGCGGGGAGTGGCTGAAGCGGGCAGCGAGGGACGTCGTCCCAAGCATTGGAGCCCATGGATTGTGCCCATTGATAAAATCAGAAAAAAACGGCTTTTGTCCCCCTCCCTTCCCAAGCGAAGCTCAAATCTGCGGCTGAGGCCCTGCTCCAGACACTGGGCTACCTGCGGCCCCCGTGCCTCCTCTGTTGGCGACTGTGCGAGGTGTCATTGTCAGTGTCAGTGTCAGTGTCAGTGGGCAGGCAGAGCTCGTCTGAGGCCCTGCTCCAGGCACTGGGCTACCTGCGGCCCCCGTGCCTCCTCTGTTGGCGGCTGTTCGAGGTGTCATTGTCAGTGTCAGTGTCAGTGTCAGTGGGCAGGCAGAGCTCGTCTGAGGCCCTGCTCCAGGCACTGGGCTACCTGCGGCCCCCGTGCCTCCTCTGTTGGCGGCTGTTCGAGGTGTCATTGTCAGTGTCAGTGTCAGTGTCAGTGGGCAGGCAGAGCTCGTCTGAGGCCCTGCTCCAGACAATAGGCTACCTGCCGCCCCGTGCCTCCTCTGTTGGTGGCTGTTCGAGGTGTCATTGTCAATGTCAGTGTCAGTGTCAGTGTCAGTGGGCAGGCAGAGCTCGTCTGAGGCCCTGCTCCAGACAATAGGCTACCTGCCGCCCCGTGCCTCCTCTGTTGGCGGCTGTTCGAGGTGTCATTGTCAGTGTCAGTGTCAGTGTCAGTGGGCAGGCAGAGCTCGTCTGAGGCCCTGCTCCAGACAATAGGCTACCTGCTGCCCCGTGCCTCCTCTGTTGGCGGCTGTTCGAGGTGTCATTGTCATTGTCAATGTCAGTGTCAGTGGGCAGGCAGAGCTCGTCTGAGGCCCTGCTCCAGACAATGGGCTACCTGCGTCCCCGTGCCTCCTCTGTTGGCGACTGTGCGAGGTGTCATTGTCATTGTCAATGTCAGTGTCAGTGGGCAGGCAGAGCTCGTCTGAGGCCCTGCTCCAGACAATGGGCTACCTGCGTCCCCGTGCCTCCTCTGTTGGTGGCTATTCGAGGTGTCAGTGTCAGTGTCAGTGGGCAGGCAGAGCTCGTCTGAGGCCCTGCTCCAGACACTGGGCTACCTGCGGCCCCCCGTGCGTCCTCTGTTGGCGTCTGTTCGAGGTGTCAGTGTCAGTGTCAGTGTCAGTGGGCATGCAGAGCTCGTCTGAGGCCCTGCTCCAGACAATGGGCTACCTGCGGCCCCGTGCCTCCTCTGTTGGCGACTGTGCGAGGTGTCATTGTCAGTGTCAGTGTCAGTGTCAGTGGGCAGGCAGAGCTCGTCTGAGGCCCTGCTCCAGACAATGGGCTACCTGCGGCCCCCGTGCCTCCTCTGTTGGTGGCTGTTCGAGGTGTCATTGTCAATGTCAGTGTCAGTGTCAGTGGGCAGGCAGAGCTCGTCTGAGGCCCTGCTCCAGACAATATGCTACCTGCCGCCCCGTGCCTCCTCTGTTGGTGGCTGTTCGAGGTGTCAGTGTCAGCGGGCAGCCAGAGCCCGTCGAGTGACCTGATGAGCAGATCTGCAGGCAGTCAACCATAAAGCATCATGACTACGACAGTCATTGGCTGTTGTGATGAATTTAGCGCCGCCAGTTCTGCTGTAGATAGCTGTTGCCAACTGCTCTGTCCGAGTGTAGTCGCTTCAGTACTGTCTAGTACAAGGGTAGGAGGCACAGGCAATTAGCGCCGCCAGTTCTGCTGTAGATAGCTGTTGCCAACTGCTCTGTCTGAGTGTAGTCGCTTCAGTACTGTCTAGTACTAAGGGTACTGGAGGCGACATGGTCATGCATTCAACGAATCGATATTGTGTAGACATGCAGAAGTTGTACCTTGCAGAGCGAAGAACACAATTTGCTACGAAGCGAAGTAGCAAGGACGTTTCAGTATTAAACTAACTTGGCAGTGGGTTTCTAACTTGTTCATAGGGACATGGTCCATCCACAACCGACATTTGGACTCACCGCAGTTCGTCCCCAGGGGGTGGCTTCAACGTCCCAGGGGGTGGGTGGCTTCAACGTCCCCAGGGGTGGGTGGCTTCAACATCCCCAGGGGGTGGGTGGCTTCAACGTCCCAGGAGGTGGGTGGCTTCAACGTCCCCAGGGGGTGGGTGGCTTCAACGTCCCAGGGGGTGGGTGGCTTCAACGTCCCAGGGGGTGGGTGGCTTCAACGTCCCCAGGGGGTGGGTGGCTTCAACGTCCCCAGGGGGTGGGTGGCTTCAACGTCCCAGGGGGTGGGTGGCTTCAACGTCCCCAGGGGGTGGGTGGCTTCAACGTCCCAGGGGGGGGGTTGGCTTCAACGTCCCAGGGGGTGGGTGGCTTCAACGTCCCCAGGGGGTGGGTGGCTTCAACGTCCCAGGGGGTGGGTGGCTTCAACGTCCCAGGGGGTAGGTGCTTCAACGTCCCAGGGGGTGGGTGGCTTCATCGTCCCAGGGGGTGGGTGGCTTCAACGTCCCCAGGGGGTGGGTGGCTTCAACGTCCCAGGGGGTGGCTTCAACGTCCCGATCAGTGCATGTACCTATCAGTGTTGAACACAATTAAGTTACCACAGTACCAAAAGCATGCCCAGCTAATGCCGGCTCAGCCGATGAGGCTTGCTTATACACGAGTAAAATAGGAGAAGCAAAGAAAGCCGAACTTGCATGGTCACGGCCGACTGTCGTACTATATGCTGAGGATGCGGCAGGATGGGTATTGTTGGCCCAGTGACATCATTGGCATGGACAAGTCCTCTGTGAAAAGTGGCAATCCGAAGTGCTGTAATGAACATTGTAATTTTTTTTAATTATCTTGGTATTTTTCCCGTATGAATAAAATTTGTTTTATTGTTCCATCTAGCTCAGTAATAATAATACTATGGGTGTTTTGAAGTTTGTCGAGTGAAAATCCAAACTTCAGTGACTTAGCCTATTCAATTTTTAGAGTTGACGCTGACGACGCTCTCAGGCGCATACATTCTTGGTGAACAAATTCTAAGCGGTGGGGGATGTTTGCGGCGCAATACTTAAGTGACGTCACTAGTCGTCGCTCTGTATGGTCTGTGGTTTGGGGAGGGGGAGTCCAGTCCGACATTTTGTTCCAGAAGGGAAGGCACGGACCAAGCGCGGGTTTCATTGAAATATCATGATATGTTGTGTTGTGTTATCAACTAGTTAAAGGAATGTCTCAAGTCAGAATAAGGAAGACATCAAGTTCTCATCTGAGTAATGTTCTTTTGCAAAGGGCGGAAGCTGTTGGTGTCTGAACAGCCAAATGGGAGGGATATACTGTGGTATGGCATCTACTTGAGGGAGACACTTGAGGGGGAAGATGACAGGAGGAACCACCCAGTGGACCAGCTGGTGGGTGACATCTACCCTGGTCTGACTTGTTAATGGAGCAAAGCTAATGCTCTTTTCAAACCACCTGTGATCAATGAAAAGGTGATCATCATGTCCAAGCTCAATGAGGTCTGTAAATCGGCAGTGCAGTGTTCTCTTGGGAAGGGAAAACTTGATGCCGAAGAGAGGTCCGTAGTCAAGTTAGACATGTTATTTTATATTTTGACTTGCAAGTGTCAAATTACCAGAACTGTGATGGGGAAGCTGTGAGGGCTGTGGCATCCAAGCCCACATTAGCTGTTCCGTAGCAGAGAGGAAAGAATCCTGTGAAAGATCTTGCCTTCATCAAGGGACAAAAAGAGAACGCTGGAAGTAAATGATCCCACCAAATAGGAACACCTGATCTGTCAGAGCACAAGAGAGAGAGAGGGGTGAGGACATTGGAAAGGCAGGAGATGGTAAAGAAGGCAGATAAACGGCCAGGAAGGATGCTATTATATTTTTGGCAAATGGTGAACATGGTTTTGGGATTGGAGAGAAGTGATGCTGAGGATAACTTAGTCCCTGAAGTTGAGCTTTTCCCTGAAACTGACCCTGAGCCAGCAGCGAAGGTGCAGAACAACAATAATGAGATTCCAACCCTGCATCGTCATTGATGGGCGGATTGATCTGACCAGTGTGGTGATGGATTTGATGGAAGTTGAGGGCAGGGCCAATCTTTTCCTGCAAAGATCACAGGAGAACAATATGGTGTTGCTAGTGAACCTGCAGCTACTATCTGCTCCACTTTAGCTCAGAGAAGGGGACTAAAGAGGAGTCACATGCTGAGTAGATTGCTAAGGTCCTGTTTTCATGGCTTTAAGGGAGGGGTTTTGATAAGACCTTTTGGTTCATTGGAGGAGACTCAACAAATGTCGACACTGGTGTGAATGCTGAAGTAATGCGCAATCTGGAGCTGCACCTGGGGAGCAAGCTGGTCTGGTTGATGTACAGCCTGCACACTGGTGAACTTCCCTTGTGCCGTCACATTGTGGAACATGATGGCCATAATCTGTCAAACAACACAATTTTCGAGCCAATGGGAAAGGTCCTTGATTCTGCTACATACTTGGATATCAATCCAAACTTCCCCGGATCTATGTTGGCCCTTCACTGATTAAGCTGCCTGACGAGGTTATTCAAGATGTTTCAACTGATCATCACTATGGCTCTATGATTGTCTGTACAGTCAGGGATAGAGTGCTTCCTGCATGACTGGCCCTGTTGGATATTAGACCAGTGAACCACGGCCGTTGGTTCACTACAGCGAGCAGACTTCTCAGGCTCTAGGTGTCAAAGCATGGACTTACAGGAAAGAACTTGAAGAATCTGTGATTCATTGCGGAATTCATCATTGGACTACACTATCCATGTTGGTTCACTGTGAAGGTCAACCACTCCTGGATCGAAGGGCCTAGGAACATCCTGTTTCAGCTGGACTGCCTCCAGTCCCAAAGGAAGGAGGTGCTGGACCTTATGAAGCCAGTTGTGGGAGTATCTGCTTGGTATGCCCACAGTGAAGCCATACCCCAAACACTGCTGTGGGAGTTGATCCCAAAACTCTGTGGGAGTATCTGCTTGGCCCACAGTAAAAAAACCCCCCAAACACTGCTGTGGGAGTATCTGCTTGGTATGCCCACAGTGAAGCCATACCCCAAACACTGCTGTGGGAGTATCTGCTTGGTATGCCCACAGTGAAGCCGTACCCCAAACACTGCTGTGCTCTGAGGATTAAAAGGAAAGGATTGAGGGGATGGAGAGAGTCGTGGTCAGGGAAGAGGAGGACCCATACACTCAGCTGGGGGATTCCTATGTCACAACCAGAAGGATATCTGACATCAGTCGTGATGCTTTCGGCATTGGTGACTTGATCAGCTGGTCAGATTGTGTGTCAGAGCCACCTCTCATCTGTTCCCTAAACACTTCGGAGGTGAAGAACTTCATCAACACCCCATGGAGGTACTCAGCTGGCCTTGCCACGCACTACTTATTGAGAGAGTTGTTAAAATGGTGACTGATGCTTCTGCTAAGTACTTTTCACAGAAAAAGAGGGATGGAGGGATCAGGCTTAAAAGACCAGCAGGAGGCCGATGTCCATGAATGAGTCAAAGTAGGACTTGTGCAACCTGAGTTTAGGAAGTCACGAATTGTTCCTTGTGATTGTATCCAGTGATGTACATGCAGTTCACCTGTTAATAAAGACGGAAACTTGATTTGGCTTTGCCAATATTAGTTATTACTGGAAATATTGATTTCCCTTATATCTTTTAATGTCCTAAAAAGAGGTTCAAAAGTGTGAAATTTGCTATTTAGAAATGCATGAATGATGTATGTTATAGTCATCCCATCCAAACAAATAAACTCATGTTTGAATTCATCATAAAATCTACATTATTTAGACACCCCTCATGCTGGAATTTCTTCAGATTTATGTTGGCACCGGAGTATGACCCGCTCTAGCCTAGGAATGATCGGATGGTTTAACCGCACTCCTCCCCACTGGCGTCATCAGATCTCCGAGGGTAGGGGCAAGTTGGAGGTTGAGGACAAATCAATTGTCTTCTCTGATCCCTGCTACGTTCTCCCTAAAAACTGTAATATCTCTGGATGATGCCCCCTAGTTTGCGTTTGGCGAGAGACCCCGTGTCGACTGCCATGACACCCCAGTATCGTCGACGGTTGGGCAGGGGCCCGTGTCGACTGCCATGACACCCCAGTATCGTCGACGGCTGGGCAGGGCCCCGTGTCGACTGCCATGACACCCCAGTATCGTCGACGGCTGGGCAGGGCCCCGTGTCGACTGCCATGACACCCCAGTATCGTCGACGGTTGGGCAGGGGCCCGTGTCGACTGCCATGACACCCCAGTATCGTCGACGGTTGGGCAGGGGCCCGTGGCGACTGCCATGACACCCCAGTATCGTCGACGGTTGGGCAGGGCCCCGTGTCGACTGCCATGACACCCCAGTATCGTCGACGGTTGGGCAGGGGCCCGTGGCGACTGCCATGACACCCCAGTATCGTCCACGGCTGGGCAGGGGCCCTTGGCGACTGCCATGACACCCCAGTATCGTCCACGGTTGGGCAGGGGCCCGTGGCGACTGCCATGACACCCCAGTATCGTCGACGGTTGGGCAGGGCCCGTGTTGACTGCCATGACACCCCAGTATCGTCGACGGTTGGGCAGGGCCCCGTAGCGACTGCCATGACACCCCAGTATCGTCGACGGTTGGGCAGGGCCCGTGGCGACTGCCATGACACCCCAGTATCGTCCACGGTTGGGCAGGGGCCCGTGGCGACTGCCATGACACCCCAGTATCGTCGACGGCTGGGCAGGGGCCCGTGTCGACTGCCATGACACCCCAGTATCGTCCACGGCTGGGCAGGGGCCCGTGGCGACTGCCATGACACCCCAGTATCGTCGACGGTTGGGCAGGGCCCCGTGGCGACTGCCATGACACCCCAGTATCGTCGACGGTTGGGCAGGGCCCCGTGTTGACTGCCATGACACCCCAGTATCGTCGACGGTTGGGCAGGGGCCCGTGGCGACTGCCATGACACCCCAGTATCGTCCATGGCTGGGCAGGGGCCCGTGGCGACTGCCATGACACCCCAGTATCGTCGACGGTTGGGCAGGGGCCCGTGGCGACTGCCATGACACCCCAGTATCGTCGACGGCTGGGCAGGGCCCCGTGTCGACTGCCATGACACCCCAGTATCGTCGACGACTGGGCAGGGGCCCGTGGCGACTGCCATGACACCCAAGTATCGTCGACGGCTGGGCAGGGGCCCGTGTTGACTGCCATGACACCCCAGTATCGTCCACGGCTGGGCAGGGGCCCGTGGCGACTGCCATGACACCCCAGTATCGTCCACGGCTGGGCAGGGGCCCGTGGCGACTGCCATGACACCCCAGTATCGTCCACGGCTGGGCAGGGGCCCGTGTCGACTGCCATGACACCCCAGTATCGTCGACGGTTGGGCAGGGCCCCGTGTTGACTGCCATGACACCCCAGTATCGTCGACGGTTGGGCAGGGCCCCGTGTCGACTGCCATGACACCCCAGTATCGTCCACGGCTGGGCAGGGGCCCGTGTCGACTGCCATGACACCCCAGTATCGTCGACGGTTGGGCAGGGCCCCGTGTTGACTGCCATGACACCCCAGTATCGTCCACGGCTGGGCAGGGCCCGTGGCGACTGCCATGACACCCCAGTATCGTCGACGGTTGGGCAGGGCCCCGTGTCGACTGCCATGACACCCCAGTATCGTCCACGGCTGGGCAGGGGCCCGTGGCGACTGCCATGACACCCCAGTATCGTCCACGGCTGGGCAGGGGCCCGTGTCGACTGCCATGACACCCCAGTATCGTCGACGGTTGGGCAGGGCCCCGTGTTGACTGCCATGACACCCCAGTATCGTCGACGGTTGGGCAGGGCCCCGTGTCGACTGCCATGACACCCCAGTATCGTCCACGGCTGGGCAGGGGCCCGTGTCGACTGCCATGACACCCCAGTATCGTCGACGGTTGGGCAGGAGCCCGTGGCGACTGCCATGACACCCCAGTATCGTCGACGACTGGGCAGGGGCCCGTGTCGACTGCCATGACACCCCAGTATCGTCGACGGTTGGGCAGGGCCCCGTGTTGACTGCCATGACACCCCAGTATCGTCGACGGTTGGGCAGGGGCCCGTGGCGACTGCCATGACACCCCAGTATCGTCGACGGTTGGGCAGGGGCCCGTGGCGACTGCCATGACACCCCAGTATCGTCGACGGTTGGGCAGGGGCCCGTGTTGACTGCCATGACACCCCAGTATCGTCGACGGCTGGGCAGGGGCCCGTGTTGACTGCCATGACACCCCAGTATCGTCGACGGTTGGAAGGGGCCCGTGGCGACTGCCATGACACCCCAGTATCGTCGACGGTTGGGCAGGGGCCCGTGGCGACTGCCATGACACCCCAGTATCGTCCACGGCTGGGCAGGGCCCGTGGCGACTGCCATGACACCCCAGTATCGTCGACGGCTGGGCAGGGGCCCGTGTCGACTGCCATGACACCCCAGTATCGTCGACGGTTGGGCAGGGCCCGTGGCGACTGCCATGACACCCCAGTATCGTCGACGGTTGGGCAGGGCCCCGTGTTGACTGCCATGACACCCCAGTATCGTCGACGGTTGGGCAGGGGCCCGTGGCGACTGCCATGACACCCCAGTATCGTCGACGGCTGGGCAGGGGCCCGTGTCGACTGCCATGACACCCCAGTATCGTCGACGGTTGGGCAGGGCCCGTGGCGACTGCCATGACACCCCAGTATCGTCGACGGTTGGGCAGGGCCCCGTGTTGACTGCCATGACACCCCAGTATCGTCGACGGTTGGGCAGGGGCCCGTAGCGACTGCCATGACACCCCAGTATCGTCGACGGCTGGGCAGGGGCCCGTGGCGACTGCCATGACACCCCAGTATCGTCGACGGTTGGGCAGGGCCCCGTGGCGACTGCCATGACACCCCAGTATCGTCGACGGTTGGGCAGGGGCCCGTGGCGACTGCCATGACACCCCAGTATCGTCGACGGTTGGGCAGGGCCCCGTGTCGACTGCCATGACACCCCAGTATCGTCGACGGTTGGGCAGGGCCCCGTGGCGACTGCCATGACACCCCAGTATCGTTCACGGATGGGCAGGGCCCGTGGCGACTGCCATGACACCCCAGTATCGTCGACGGTTGGGCAGGGGCCCGTGGCGACTGCCATGACACCCCAGTATCGTCGACGGCTGGGCAGGAGCCCGTGTCGACTGCCATGACACCCATGTATCGTCGACGGTTGGGCAGGGGCCCGTGGCGACTGCCATGACACCCCAGTATCGTCGACGGTTGGGCAGGGCCCGTGGCGACTGCCATGACACCCCAGTATCGTCGACTGTTGGGCAGGGCCCGTGGCGACTCCCATGACACCCCAGTATCGTCGACGGTTGGGCAGGGGCCCGTGTCGACTGCCATGACACCCCAGTATCGTCGACTGTTGGGCAGGGCCCGTGGCGACTGCCATGACACCCCAGTATCGTCGACGGTTGGGCAGGGGCCCGTGTCGACTGCCATGACACCCCAGTATCGTCGACTGTTGGGCAGGGCCCGTGGCGACTGCCATGACACCCCAGTATCGTCGACTGTTGGGCAGGGGCCCGTGGCGACTGCCATGACACCCCAGTATCGTCGACGGTTGGGCAGGGGCCCGTGTCGACTGCCATGACACCCCAGTATCGTCGACTGTTGGGCAGGGCCCGTGGCGACTGCCATGACACCCCAGTATCGTCGACGGTTGGGCAGGGGCCCGTGTCGACTGCCATGACACCCCAGTATCGTCGACTGTTGGGCAGGGCCCGTGGCGACTGCCATGACACCCCAGTATCGTCGACTGTTGGGCAGGGGCCCGTGGCGACTGCCATGACACCCCAGTATCGTCCACGGCTGGGCAGGGCCCCGTGTCGACTGCCATGACACCCCAGTATCGTCGACGGTTGGGCAGGGGCCCGTGGCGACTGCCATGACACCCAAGTATCGTCGACGGCTGGGCAGGGCCCCGTGTCGACTGCCATGACACCCCAGTATCGTCGACGGTTGAGCAGGGCCCCGTGTCGACTGCCATGACACCCAAGTATCGTCGACGGTTGGGCAGGGGCCCGTGTCGACTGCCATGACACCCCAGTATCGTCGACGGTTGGGCAGGGGCTCGTGTCGACTGCCATGACACCCCAGTATCGTCGACGGTTGGGCAGGGGATCGTGTCGACTGCCATGACACCCCAGTATCGTCGACGGTTGGGCAGGGGCCCGTGTCGACTGCCATGACACCCCAGTATCGTCGACGGTTGGGCAGGGGCTCGTGTCGACTGCCATGACACCCCAGTATCGTCGACGGTTGGGCAGGGGCCCGTGTCGACTGCCATGACACCCCAGTATCGTCGACGGCTGGGCAGGGGCCCGTGTCGACTGCCATGACACCCCAGTATCGTCGACGGCTGGGCAGGGGCCCGTGTCGACTGCCATGACACCCCAGTATCGCTGACCGCCCACGACTGTGGGGTCGGTGAGCGTCACCACCTCGCGCGTCCACTCCACTGAACTGACGCCACTCCGCTGACGCCGGCTATGTCGTATTGTCGTTGCTGTCTCGTGCATCTACTCCGCTCGACTGACGCCAGTCCACTCCGCGTCCACTCCGCTCGACTCACTTCCGCGCATATACGACTGTCTGCCCTTGCGCTTCACACGGCAAAATGGTCTGGAAAATTGGTTGCGACCCATTAGCACGGCATCTCCATCGGCGTGCGCTGGCCGGCTTTCAAACGTGCGCAGTCGGCAGAGCTGGCACACCCGACGTGGACAACTAGGCGGCTACGGGTCGGCTACGGGTCGGCTACGGGTCGGCTGCGGGCTACGGGCTACGGGCTTCGGACGAGTGCCGCCGGCAGCCACCCGGAACCGCCTGCACACCGTGCCAACGGCGTCCCCCTCCCCTCTCCCCTGAGGCCAACATCGCATCGTCGCCCACTGGAGTGGCCGCAGATGGGGCACCGCTGACTCCGTCCAGAGTCGTGCCGCGCCGCAGAGAGGGGCCGGCGGCGTCGGCGCCACCTTCGGCCCGGAGCCGGCTCTCGGACAGGACAATGCGTCCATGCATGTATGCATTTCGCTCGCGCTCGACGGCTACTGCAAGCCAATTACAGCTCGGCAGTCGGTCGATGAAGCGGTGTCGGGCACCCGATGTGGATCGCCTGTCGCCGAACAGTGGGCCGCTCAATTACGGACGTGCCGGAGTCCTCGGCCGTTACATTCCGCCTCTTCACTGTCGGTAGCCATGATCGCTTGCAGCCCCACGCCGATGACACTATCTCTTCGCTGTCCAAACCGTGTCGTCACTTGGCGTCCACGGCAGAGAAGGCCAGCACCGCCTCGTGCTGGCTGCGCTGGGCGGTAGCAATGCGCACAATGGTCTGCTGGCGCCCTCGTGCTGTTCTATCAATTATCGAATAGCCTTGTCCGCTGACTAAGTCAGGTGGATGACTTGAATACCAGATGGATCAATGTGTCGTGACTCACAAGGTCATCCTGGCAGTGCTGACGACATTGGTGTTTGCAGATATCTGACGTTTGGTGTGGTGGAGTCCACGCGGACGGCCAAGTAACTAATAGCTAACTAATCCGTTTGACACGCGGTGAATAACTAATACTTAAGTAATCAACTAGTCATGAGGTAAGTAATTAATAGCCAAACGGACAATAATTCATTCCCAACTCATCTGTTAGTCACGCGATAAATACTGATTGTTAATCAATCCAGGGAGTAGGTAAATAACCAATGGCTAACTAATTCGCTAGCGACACGGACAGTAACTATCCCGATATATTATTTATGTGACATGCAGAGGCGCGGCCAAGAAGGGGTCGCCCCTTGCCCCTTAGCAACCAAAAATACGCTAGATCAAAGAGGAAATTATTTTTCGGTCCGATCCCCCCTTAGGAAAATCCTGGCTGCGGCACTGGTGACATATGTCTATAGTATATATCCAAAAGCACGCGTTCCACTTTAATTCAATCTTCCACATGTGCATGGTTTTAATCACAGCCATGACAAACCAAGTATGAATCCATTAAAACGTAGACGTTTCCGGGTGAAACGTGTGCCATTTCTACCACATATGGAATGGAGGAGAAAACAGCTACATGTTTTCGAAAAACATAGTGCAAGCAAGCATCCACTATAAAGGCTATATTGGTGTTTTCGAAAAACATAGTGCAAGCAAGCATCCACTATAACGGCTATATAGGCCATCGCCAAATGCAGCATTTTTTTATTTTTTTTTATTTTTTAAGTTAAGGCCTAAACTATAATGTTAGTAACTGGTTGTGACGAGATGGTAGTGAGCACTCCTGATTTGAAATGCATTTTTTTTACTCAGGCTCCTCCCACAACTCCATCCAGCTAAGCATAAGCTTGTTGCTGGATGGAATTCAACAAGCTAAGCATAAGCTTGTTGAAACATGAACACTATTGCAGTTAATTGAACTGAGACTGATGCCTAAGAACTGAGACCTGGTGCTCGGCTACCTGTTTCAGGTGACTCCCACAGGTGAGCTGAAACGTGAAATGTTCCGTTCTAAGCCATTTTTCACGAGTAGGGCCAGGTAGCGACAACCAGACGAGTTAACGAGACATATATTGAGCTCGCCTCATGTGTACCGACTACACGTCGTCCAGAAACTTAAAACTGTATGCCGGACAGATGTGAAGCCATTCACTGGCGGATCCAAAAGACCGGTTTTCGACCGGTTCGGGGACGGAGAAGGCAATTTCCTCTTTTCTCCGATTTCGAAAACACCGGATTTGAACAGCTAGTATTCGTTTGGTCCGCTTAAGACAATGCTCTTCGAATAAAAAAAATTGAAATTCGAACAACGTTTTATTGCCAAATTTCGAGAAAAAAAAAAAAAAAATGTCTTGGTGGCATACTCTCCGTGTCCCCCTCTAGATTCGCCAGTTCGCCAGTGACGCTATTGTGATTGCAAGGGGTCTCACCGTTTTGAAATAAAAGAAGCTGGAAAGAAAACTGACGAAAGCGAAATAAGCTACTGTGTTCCACCAACAATGTGTACCGGGAACCCTACTCCCGATATATATATATATATATATATATATGTATGTATATATCCATTAATCAAACATGTTTCATTAAAGCTGACCGCATATCTAGCATTGATTGCTTTCTTTTGTGTTCTTTCGAGTTCCCTTACTGTTCGTTTTCCTTCTTCGTTCAGTTGGTAAATCAGATCACCGATTATAGTCATTTATTGTGCGACGTTTCGTCCTCACATAAGATGTTCTTAAGCTTTTAATCAGAAAGGTAGCGAAATATACAATTGCATCGTTCACACCGCTTAATATCCTACATAATTATCGTGCAACCTATGAAATGTACTTTCACTTATAGATACGAGTGCAATATATGCACACATTGAACGCGAAACAAAACAAAAAACATATTTTACCAAAACCAAATGAGCCCTTCATACCGCACAGATGAGAGGGTACTCCGGGAAATCGTATTTAACAACATCAAACCAACGGCATGCAACAACGTACAACTAATAATTTACTACAAAAGCAAAAAAACTGCCAATCTTGTCATAAGAAATAACATGGTGAAGGAGCCAACAATTATATCAACCAATGTAGTTTATGAATATAAATGCTCAGATGAAGCTTACAAACTTCAAATTCCATCCGTAAGCTATATTGGACACACCACAACATCACTGTCGCGACGCCTGACTTGTCACCTGCAGTCGGGCGCTCCAAACCAACATGCACAAGACAAACATCACCGACACATCACTAGACAAGAGCTGGTACAAAACACTAACATCATCGCACACAAGGATACGAGTGGTCTAGGGGTAAGATGCTCGTCTCACAATCGAAAGGTTGTGGGTTCGAGTCTCACCTGTCGCTACTCTTCGCCCGCGACCAATCGGCGTGAGAGATTGGCGACGCTACATGACTCAACGGTCGACGTGTCGTAAAACCAATAACCAATCATCGCACACATACGGGACAAGGGGAGACTACGCATCACGGAAGCCATCCTCATCCGTGAACGACTCCCCACTCTAAACACCCAACGTGACTGTTAGGGTATCCTCACACTATGTGATGGATTTCCAGGCCTCCGTCTAAGCGCTTAGGGCGCTTGTGCTTTTATGACGTGATTTTTTTTCCACGTTGAATGTGTACTTATATTGTACTCGTATCTATAAGTGAAAGTACATGTTGTAGGTAGCACGATAATTATCTGGGATATTAAGCAGTGTGGACGATGTACTTGTATATTTCGCTACCTTTCTTATTAAAAGCTTGAGAATGTCTTATACTAGGACGAAACGCTGCGCAATAAATGACGATAATCGGTGATCTGATTTACCATCTGAACGAAGAAGGAAAACGAACAGTAAGGGAACTCGAAAGAACACAAAAGAAAACAATCGATTATAGATATGCTGTCAGGTTTAATGAACAATGTTTAAATATTTATATATGCATGTATGTATGTATGTATGCATATAAATAATGTATAGATAGCGGCGCCACCGTCTCAGGGCATTGGTGGCATGATTCGTTTTCCTTTAAGATTCTTCCAAGCAATTATAAATTTATGAACGAGTTGTGGGCCCAAGGGCGCGCAACAACTTCCGCTTAGCACGTGACTCCCCACCGAGCACACTTGGATTGTTGAAAGCACGGGCGGCTTTGCTTATCCACTAGCAGGGCGTCATTAGAAAGTGATGCTGCTGGGGCAGTTGTTGATGCAGTGATTGGTCAATTTGAGAACTGTGGCGTCGTTTCGCTCGTTACTGCACGGCAGTCGTCTGGGCAGAACACATCAAAAGCTCTCCCTGTCGAGTCCTCCTCTAAGGAATCTTCACCGGGTGGGATTTCTTGCTCATACCTAATCAGTCAAATATGGTGCTATGCACAATAGCAGACGCGGACGTAACGCGGTGACGAATAAAATCGTGTTCGGAACGAATAAAAACATAGCTTGCCATGCAAGAGTTATTTGTTATGTCGCATTTGTTTTCCATAAACCTACGTGGCGAGTATCCAAGAACAACGCAAAATGCGAAGCAAAACACAAACTAATCCTATTATCTACTCGTATTTCGAATAATGTAAATCCTAATAATGTAGCTACTCAAAAGGTCTCCGGTAGTTCACAGTAATCCCGCTCGGGCTGCGTACTCCTTCACAACTAACACGACTTTGGTCCCTTGTTTATGTTCGCACCGTTACCAACGAAGCCGTCAACACTGCCTGCTACATAGCATGTTTATTCAAATATCTTGGCAACATCTATTCACCGTATGAACACACTACAGCACGGCACACGGACCGTCAGCCAGCCAGCTGTCGCAATGCATTGCTGCCGCAAAGTATGTAGGCATTTCCCACGATAGTCTTAGTGTTCCTCTCGCTCGCATGCGTCACAGCCTGCACTCCTCAACGGGAAATCCTCACTGACTGCACATCGGTGCGAAGACAATGGTTATGCACATCGCGTAAGGTGGGAAGCACAAATAGTGCGGGAAACAGCCAGTGGCGTGCCCAGGGGAGGGGGAGGGGGCGCGAAGTCCCCTCAAAACGTCGTTGATCACAAGCCTTATTTATGTAAACAAATGCTGTGGCCACTAATGGGAAGCGTTACTTTTAGTGTTGCAGACTGCTAATGATCACTTTTTGTCACATCACGTGCTCTGGTAGAAGAGCATAAAAACTATCAGAAAATAACACGTAATGTAATTAGATCGGGATTTTCACCGCCTTTTTATCTGTTTCTTTTAACACCATAACTCGTAACATAGCAATCTGCTGAATGACAATAAGCTGATGCCAATGTTATGCCAATTTATGTCGTGATTCATGAGAAAACCATCAGCAGCACGCAACACATTAATAGGCTACGGCTCATCCACACCTCATCTTGCCCCGGTCGCAATTGCTCAATTAGCCCCATACCCACCTCACTTCAGATAAAATATGGCTGCCCATCTCCTGATCATCCCACGCCAAAGTGGCTTGGGTGGACATCAAGAGAAACCGCATGCCTGCAATGGACAAGTTTCATGTCGGGACAAACCGTATTTTTTCCAAGTTTCACCAGTGATTTTTATTCTAAAGACGATGGTGGCAATCATTTATTTTTTAAAAGTCCTTATAGCGCTTAAATAATCCAAAAATCACTTCAGAATGCCTCGCTTTGTGTTTGGTCAAAATATATGTGACGTCACGTATGTCGAGGGAAGCGAAGGTCGACTGCCGGCCATTCGATTTTACGTACAGGACGCTGCCGAGTTTGGATTAATTTGATTTTGACTGTTTTAGCTTAAATGGCATCCGACCGTCAGGTGACTTAGATGTCCCGGCAGGTTGTTCGGGCTCTTGTCAAAAGGCACCCATCTCGGTATATCGGTGTGCCTCCTCAGCAATTCTATATCGTTGGTCTATTAGCCAATATCATTCAATATGTAAACAGAGGTCAGGCATTGACAACGGAAGATTTAGTGTCTATGATACTGATGCGCATAAGATTAGACATGCCGAGTCACCTGCTCGCCGATCTGTTCGGTGTGAGCACTGGTTGCGTATCCAGGCTACTAGCTCGTGTCGTGCCTGCGCGCGTTTTCCGCCATGTCGTGTGGGGAACCGGTGTGGATGAGTACCGCTTGCCGAATACACGAAATGCTAGATTATGTACCTACATTTTGTCTCCTTCGGATCCAGCATGCATGAGGTTGGTTTTCTGGGAGTTCAACACTGGAATTTGGAGTCTGAAAGATGAACAATTGCTGGCTGAACGCAGAGGAATACATCGACACGCCTGACATATTACGGCTTCTCTGATCAGCATCGCGGTCAAAATAGCACAATTATCCACACAGGCGATTGTATATTTACATGAAAGAGATACCAGTTACCGCACGTTGTCACGTATCGACGCATTACACACACTTGGTGGGTCTGCACGCACGTGACCTGCAGCTGGGAACACAAGCCCTTGATGTCTCCAGCTCGAGCCTTGATACCCACCCGTACGTACTCTGACAGTGAGCTCAGAAGCAACACGAACGCCGGACCGATGCCTACGGGGCTGCGTATGCTTTTACAAGTTCAGAGAATACAGCCCTGGACCAGAAAGTGACACAACTGTCAAATAATTGTTCGCGATATTCCCTATCGCTGGTCACCGACATTATCAGAACACGCCGGCTCGCCTTAGTTTTGGTTGGCCACGCAGAAAAATGCGCGCTTGGCATCGATCAGCGCCATCAACATTTCCAACTGCGCATGATAGCTGGGATGTTCCCGCTCGCTGTGACGTACCTTCGGAAGTTCGTGTCGTCCATCGGACACTTAACCTCGACAACATTTCCGTCTGATGTCAGTCCGTCCGGCGATGCACCAAATATTTGCCATTGGGAGCTCATCCTAAGCCCTGATGGACACACCTTCTTGCCTAGCTGGCGCTCAACGTCGGCCAACACTACAGGCTCCAGGGTACGGTCGCGCAGCATTGCAGCGTTATCCTTCACTTTCGAGGCTCCAATGATATTGGCCAGGAGAGTGCCGTCCATTTTGCTACAATGCGCCGCAGCGTAGGCTATCGAGGCCGTAATGCGACCAAAGCGCATGGCGTGCCACAGCGAGGACTCACGTTGTGCCTGTGTTTCCGTACCTATACTCGCGCACAGATCCACATCCATGTGGCTGGAGCAGTACGACATTAAGTCAGACACTGTCACAGTATCGGCTTGGGCCAGGTAACCACAAAGAAGCTGGTCGATGCCCAGACCTCTCAGGTTATGCTTTTCGATATTGTAACCGAAATGGTCGAACAGCAATCCTGTGCAATTTTCCATAGCACCCATCTCTAGCACATCCCGCCTGAAAGCTTCCCCGGTGTCACGCATTCTCCGACCCTCCTTCGCTTCGGCCTGAGCGTCCCGGCCTTGGCTTCTTCGAGCTCTGAGGGAATACATGATAGCCTTGCTTTCTTCCAGTATGACTCCTGGCTCGTTACGCTCTTCTCAGAGCTCTTCGTTGTCAGCGACCCCAGCACAGCGGCGATGTGCTTACAACCTCCTGCTGCAGCTACACAGCCCATGCATGCAGCACTTTGTATCTCTTCCAGAGACTCATCTATACACACGTCGACTGCGTAGGGCTTGGCCAGCACTCGTGTTTCCAGCGTCACCCTTGCTTTAACCGAGCAGAGGGCGCCATCGCGTTTCAGCTGCACGTACCCGACCGCGTCAGTGCTGTAGTTTTCTCCATTTGATCTGGTAAAAGGGCACATGTGTCATGCATATGCAAAACAAATTAAATCAGGGGCACTCCTCGTCCAGGCGAACGACACCATAGATGCTTGGATCCTTCCGACCATGCACAACAGACACAACACATCCATCACGATAACGCCCGCCACGCACCTAAACACTGCACAGGGCACAATTCACGCGCGGAAGTTGGCCTGCATATGTCGTCGTCAAACAGGCCGTTCGGGGGGGGGGGCGGTTGGCCAAGATGCCCCATGGATCCACCAGTGCAACTGGCTCCCAACCATTGCTCGAAGCCACTTTCAGTTGTGCACCTGGTATCGCCTGGGGGAGAAAATACCGACCAACATTTCATCATGTTATATGCTTTGCCTCTTTTCCATCTAGCTTCATCTGTGTCTTCATCTTAGCAACATCGAAGAAAAGACTGCAAATGAATTTAGCTCTCGTCACCGGTGTCATGCGACCTTGCTCGCGTCGCCCCGCTCCTGTATTGTGGCGTCGCCCCGCTCCTGTATTGTGGCGTCGCCCCGCTCCTGTATTGTGGCGTCGCCCCGCTCCTGTGTTGTGGCGTCGCCCCGCTCCTGTATTGTGGCGTCGCCCCGCTCCTGTGTTGTGGCGTCGCCCCGCTCCTGTATTGTGGCGTCGCCCCGCTCCTGTGTTGTGGCGTCGCCCCGCTCCTCTGTGTTGTGGCGTCGCCCCGCTCCTGTGTTGTGGCGTCGCCCCGCTCCTGTGTTGTGGCGTCGCCCCGCTCCTCTGTATTGTGGCGTCGCCCCGCTCCTCTGTGTTGTGGCGTCGCCCCGCTCCTGTATTGTGGCGTCGCCCCGCTCCTCTGTGTTGTGGCGTCGCCCCGCTCCTCTGTGTTGTGGCGTCGCCCCGCTCCTGTATTGTGGCGTCGCCCCGCTCCTGTATTGTGGCGTCGCCCCGCTCCTGTGTTGTGGCGTCGCCCCGCTCCTGTATTGTGGCTTCGCCCCGCTCCTGTGTTGTGGCGTCGCCCCGCTCCTGTATTGTGGCGTCGCCTCGCTCCTCTGTGTTGTGGCGTCGCCCCGCTCCTGTGTTGTGGCGTCGCCCCGCTCCTGTATTGTGGCGTCGCCCCGCTCCTGTATTGTGGCGTCGCCCCGCTCCTCTGTGTTGTGGCGTCGCCCCGCTCCTGTGTTGTGGCGTCGCCCCGCTCCTGTATTGTGGCTTCGCCCCGCTCCTGTGTTGTGGCGTCGCCCCGCTCCTGTATTGTGGCGTCGCCCCGCTCCTGTATTGTGGCGTCGCCCCGCTCCTCTTGTATTGTGGCGTCGCCCCGCTCCTGTATTGTGGCGTCACCCCGCTCCTCTGTATTGTGGCGTCGCCCCGCTCCTGTGTTGTGGCGTCGCCCCGCTCCTCTGTGTTGTGGCGTCGCCCCGCTCCACTGTGTTGTGGCGTCGCCCCGCTCCTGTGTTGTGGCGTCGCCCCGCTCCTGTGTTGTGGCTTCGCCCCGCTCCTCTGTGTTGTGGCGTCGCCCCGCTCCTGTGTTGTGGCGTCGCCCCGCTCCTGTATTGTGGCGTCGCCCCGCTCCTGTATTGTGGCGTCGCCCCGCTCCTCTGTTGTGTGTGGCGTCGCCCCGCTCCTGTGTTGTGGCGTCGCCCCGCTCCCCTCTGTTGTGTGGCGTCGCCCCGCTCCTGTGTTGTGGCGTCGCCCCGCTCCTGTGTTGTGGCGTCGCCCCGCTCCTGTGTTGTGGCGTCGCCCCGCTCCTGTGTTGTGGCGTCGCCCCGCTCCTGTGTTGTGGCGTCGCCCCGCTCCTGTGTTGTGGCGTCGCCCCGCTCCTGTATTGTGGCGTCGCCCCGCTCCTCTGTATTGTGGCGTCGCCCCGCTCCTGTGTTGTGGCGTCGCCCCGCTCCTGTGTTGTGGCGTCGCCCCGCTCCTGTGTTGTGGCGTCGCCCCGCTCCTGTGTTGTGGCGTCGCCCCGCTCCTCTGTGTTGTGGCGTCGCCCCGCTCCTGTGTTGTGGCGTCGCCCCGCTCCTGTGTTGTGGCGTCGCCCCGCTCCTGTGTTGTGGCGTCGCCCCGCTCCTGTGTTGTGGCGTCGCCCCGCTCCTGTGTTGTGGCGTCGCCCCGCTCCTGTGTTGTGGCGTCGCCCCGCTCCTCTGTATTGTGGCGTCGCCCCGCTCCTGTATTGTGGCGTCGCCCCGCTCCTGTATTGTGGCGTCGCCCCGCTCCTGTGTTGTGGCGTCGCCCCGCTCCTGTGTTGTGGCGTCGCCCCGCTCCTGTGTTGGCGTCGCCCCGCTCCTGTGTTGTGGCGTCGCCCCGCTCCTGTGTTGTGGCGTCGCCCCGCTCCTGTGTATGTGGCGTCGCCCCGCTCCTGTATTGTGGCGTCGCCCCGCTCCTTGTATTGTGGCGTCGCCCCGCTCCTCTGTATTGTGGCGTCGCCCCGCTCCTCTGTATTGTGGCGTCGCCCCGCTCCTCTGTATTGTGGCGTCGCCCCGCTCCTCTGTATTGTGGCGTCGCCCCGCTCCTCTGTATTGTGGCGTCGCCCCGCTCCTGTATTGTGGCGTCGCCCCGCTCCTCTGTATTGTGGCGTCGCCCCGCTCCTCTGTATTGTGGCGTCGCCCCGCTCCTCTGTATTGTGGCGTCGCCCCGCTCCTCTGTGTTGTGGCGTCGCCCCGCTCCTCTGTGTTGTGGCGTCGCCCCGCTCCTCTGTATTGTGGCGTCGCCCCGCTCCTCTGTATTGTGGCGTCGCCCCGCTCCTCTGTGTTGTGGCGTCGCCCCGCTCCTGTGTTGTGGCGTCGCCCCGCTCCTGTGTTGTGGCGTCGCCCCGCTCCTGTATTGTGGCGTCGCCCCGCTCCTGTGTTGTGGCGTCGCCCCGCTCCTGTGTTGTGGCGTCGCCCCGCTCCTGTGTTGTGGCGTCGCCCCGCTCCTGTATTGTGGCGTCGCCCCGCTCCTGTATTGTGGCGTCGCCCCGCTCCTCTGTATTGTGGCGTCGCCCCGCTCCTGTATTGTGGCGTCGCCCCGCTCCTGTATTGTGGCGTCGCCCCGCTCCTGTGTTGTGGCGTCGCCCCGCTCCTCTGTATTGTGGCGTCGCCCCGCTCCTGTGTTGTGGCGTCGCCCCGCTCCTCTGTGTTGTGGCGTCGCCCCGCTCCTGTGTTGTGGCGTCGCCCCGCTCCTGTGTTGTGGCGTCGCCCCGCTCCTGTGTTGTGGCGTCGCCCCGCTCCTGTGTTGTGGCGTCGCCCCGCTCCACTGTGTTGTGGCGTCGCCCCGCTCCTGTGTTGTGGCGTCGCCCCGCTCCTCTGTGTTGTGGCGTCGCCCCGCTCCTCTGTGTTGTGGCGTCGCCCCGCTCCTCTGTGTTGTGGCGTCGCCCCGCTCCTGTGTTGTGGCGTCGCCCCGCTCCTGTATTGTGGCGTCGCCCCGCTCCTGTGTTGTGGCGTCGCCCCGCTCCTGTGTTGTGGCGTCGCCCCGCTCCTCTGTATTGTGGCGTCGCCCCGCTCCTCTGTGTTGTGCGTACACGTATAGAGAGTCATGGCTTTGTGATTCCACCGTTAATAGACCCAATTGCTGGATTTATGGCATTAATTTTTCACAAATGCATGTCGCATTTCAGCCTTCCCCGTCGCTTTGCCGTCAGCATACGTGCTACAAACTTGCCACCATTTTCCTTCTGAAAAAAATGCACTTCCGATGAAAATAATCACTTCCACTGTCAGAACTATAATGCAGTTTGGCTTGGTTCCATTCTCCATTGAAACTGTCTTTGACTAGGTGATAATTTTTCGCTCCACGAGGTGGGATTTCCCGGCACTAGGTGGGACGCATCCCATCTAGTTAACATGTTAGAGGAGGCCCTGCTCCCTGGCAATGCGTTTTGAACAATGTGTCGATTGCCCATAGTCAGACCGTCTACAGCTTGACCCCCCCACCCCTCCCCCACCGTCCCTTCACCCTCCATGGTCGGGTGGCTGTGGAATGGCTGCGACAGCGAAACATTATCGGCGCCGAAAATACGCCGCATCTGCGTCACTGCATGTCACTGCATGTATTTGTATCGCGGCGATGCGAGCTGTGGCGGAGATGGCGCGTATTTCTGGCGGCGGCAGGTATTTCTGGCGGCCATCGTATCTGGCGCGTGCTGGCGACACTGGCCAACATTGTCGCTGCAGACAGAGACCTGCCAGTCCCCTACCCCCCCCGGCGTCCGCAGCTGTTCGCGCCACGCCATTTGGTCGCCGGTTGTCTCGCCGCTAGTTCCAACTACCTTTCAGGTGTGCTCTATATGTGGGGATGGATTTGACCCCGAAAGCTTGCATTGAAGATATTAAGAATTTTGGCTGGGAATGTTTGATGAAAAACCCACACTGAAGCCCTTCTGAAACTGCGATATGTGGGCTGCCATATGCGAACTGCCATATCCGTACTTCCATATACTGTCTGCCATATGCGGACTGCCATATGCGATCTGCCATATGCAAACTGACATATCCGGACTGCCCTGCCCGGCTGTCGTGTACGGACTGCCCTGCCCGGCTGTCGTGTACGGACTGCCCGGCTGTCGTGACGGACTGCCCTGCCCGGCTGTTGTGGACGGACTGCCCGGCTGTCGTGGACGGACTGCCCGGCTGTCGTGTACGGACTGCCCTGCCCGGCTGTCGTGTACGGACTGCCCTGCCTGGCTGTCGTGTACGGACTGCCCTGCCTGGCTGTCGTGGACGGACTGCCCGGCTGTCGTGTACGGACTGCCTGGCTGTCGTGTACGGACTGCCCTGCCCGGCTGTTGTGGACGGACTGCCCGGCTGTCGTGGACGGACTGCCCTGCCCGGCTGTCGTGGACGGACTGCCCGGCTGTCGTGACGGACTGCCCTGCCCGGCTGTCGTGGACGGACTGCCCGGCTGTCGTGGACGGACTTCCCTGCCCGGCTGTCGTGTATGGACTGCCCGGCTGTCGTGGACGGACTGCCCTGCCCGGCTGTCGTTTACGGACTGCCCGGCTGTCGTTTACGGACTGAAGCCCTTCCCGGCTGTCGTGGACGGACTGCCCTGCCCGGCTGTCGTGGACGGACTCGAGCTGAACCTGGCCACTTGGCTGGGGCTGCCATTCGATTCGTCTCGTGGATGCCAACGGATGACGTGATCAGCATGAGTATGCCAGCAGTTTGGGTTGCACGAAACTCGAACACATTTGCTTATTTATGTCCTACAGGTTAGCATCTCCGACTTACCTTGCCATGTTTTGCGTCCAAACCTAGGCACACTGGTTAGTCCGGTCGGACCGCACAGTTCGGGTCAGTCGCACCGAGAGTCCCGTGTGTCCGGTGTGTCCGGTGTGTCCCGTGTGTCCGGTGTGTCCGGTGTGTCCGGTGCGTCCCGTGTGTCCGGTGTGTCCGGTGTATCCGGTGTGTCCGGTAAATCCAGTGTGTCCCGTGTGTCCCGTGTGTCCGGTGTGTCCCGTGTGTCCCGTGTGTCCCGTGTGTCCGGTGTGTCCGGTGTGTCCGGTGTGTCCCGTGTGTCCCGTGTGTCCCGTGTGTCCGGTGTGTCCGGTGTGTCCCGTGTGTCCCGTGTGTCCCGTGTGTCCCGTGTGTCCGGTGTGTCCCGTGTGTCCCGTGTGTCCGGTGCGTCCCGTGTGTCCCGTGTGTCCCGTGTGTCCCGTGTGTCCGATGTGTCCCGTGTGTCCGGTGTGTCCCGTGTGTCCGGTGTGTCCCGTGTGTCCCGTGTGTCCGGTGTGTCCCGTGTGTCCCGTGTGTCCGGTGTGTCCCGTGTGTCCCGTGTGTCCCGTGTGTCCCGTGTGTCCGATGTGTCCCGTGTGTCCGGTGTGTCCCGTGTGTCCGGTGTGTCCCGTGTGTCCCGTGTGTCCCGTGTGTCCCGTGTGTCCCGTGTGTCCCGTGTGTCCCGTGTGTCCGGTGTGTCCCGTGTGTCCCGTGTGTCCCGTGTGTCCGGTGTGTCCCGTGTGTCCCGTGTGTCCCGTGTGTCCCGTGTGTCCCGTGTGTCCGGTGTGTCCCGTGTGTCCGGTGTGTCCCGTGTGTCCCGTGTGTCCCGTGTGTCCCGTGTGTCCCGTGTGTCCCGTGTGCCCGCTGTGTCCCGTGTGTCCCGTGTGTCCGGTGTGTCCGGTGTGTCCGGCGTGTCCGGTGAGCGTGTGTGTGTCCGGTCGGACCACACAGTTAAGGTCAGTCGCACCGAGCGCGCGTGCTTAACCAGCTGAACGGCCTGCCCGCTAAGGCAGTCACTCTGATTGGCTGCATTGTGTTGGTGTCGTGCCAGTGCCAGTGTCATACAAATACTCTTTCATTAGCTATGTGAATGAAGAGCCAAGTTGCTTGGGAATAGTAGAAGATGGACAGAAGATACAGGATAGGCACTCCAGGATGAACAACCAAAACCAGGCTCAATAATACACGCACACATACACACACACACACATACACGCATACACACACACACACACACATATATATATATATATATATATATATATATATATATATATACACATATAAATATATATATATATATATATATATATATATATATATATATATATATATATATATATATATATAATATATATATACATATATAGATATATATATATATATATATATATATATATATATATGTATATATATATATATATATATATATATATATATATATAAATATACAGTATATAATATACAGAATATATTTATATATATATATATATATATATATATATATATATATATATATTCTCTCGGCGTCTTCCCGTGATAACTCTATCGACTCCGGGGCCCTCTTTATTGGCCCGAGGCCAGGCACATCAGCCAGGGGCCGCTTTCGTCGGCCAAAGGGGCCTTCACGTCGGCTCATGGGTCCTCTTCGGTCACATGAATGTCCGCTGCAGCGACAAATTTATACTGTACTTCGTCACAACCTATGCTAAAACACAACGTGCTCAACGGCCCACGAGTGGGCCCATGGGTCATGACCCTCCCCCTGAATCCGCCACTGGCCACACACAGCCCGAAATGGGACGTGCAAGAAAGCGAAATTGTCGGGTTATTTGTATTCCCCATCCATCTTTTAGCCAACATCATCCTTGTCTGATCTCATATACATCCGTCGCTATCGCCTATCTGCTCAACGTGTAGAAAGCTATTTTCCTCGGTCAATCCCCCCGCTCTGTCGTATAGACGTTCAGCTTCACAGAGTCACGGCATCACGTCATCCTTCAGCAGCTTCCCATCCGTGATGCGTTTTGTGACGACGATCCTGTCTAGTTGTGACGACGATCCTGTCTGGTTGTGACGACGATCCTGTCTAGTTGTGACGACGGGGACGAGTGGTCTAGGGGTAAGATGCTCGTCTCACAATCGAAAGATTGTGGGTTCGAGTCTCACCTGTCGCTACTCTTCGCCCGCGACCAATCGGCGTGAGAGATTGGCGACGCTATATGACTCAACGGTCGACGTGTCGTAAAACCAATAACCAACCAACTAGTTGTGACGACGATCCTGTCTGGTTGTGACGACGATCCTGTCTAGTTGTGACGACAATCCTGTCTAGTTGTGACGACGATCCTGTCCAGTTGTGACGACGATCCTGTCTAGTTGTGACGACGATCCTCTCTAGTTGTGACGACGATCCTGTCTAGTTGTGACGACGATCCTGTCTAGTTGTGACGACGATCCTGTCTAGTTGTGACGACAATCCTGTCTAGTTGTGACGACGATCCTGCGACATCATCATGCATGCGACATCATCCCTTCTCATGGTGGATTCAGACATTGTCTTGGGGAGGGGCATTCGTCTGGATTTTCTCGGAGTGGCGCCTATTCCTCTGAAAGGGGTTCCATTCACTACAAAATCCGTTGAACATGGGGGATTGACTCGACCCTCCCTGTGGGGGGGGTCCCGGTTAGAGGGGCTCCACTTTCCGTTGGGCGGGAGCACATGCCCCTAATTCTCCTCTGTCGCCACTGCCCCTTTTGACTATGGAAGCAAATGGGCCAAGTCCCCTGATTCTATCAGTTCGCCGTTTTATTTAGGTTGCGAGACCCCATACCTCATGGCAATTAAAACCAATTGCTGGTTACTGATGTTGCTGACGTGCGGATGAGTCTCGTCAGTTATCTCAATTCTCATCTGCCACTTTGATTTGCATCGTTGTGGGTTTCCCCGTCATGCTCGGCAAGGGAAGGCCAGCTTGAGCCGGTTCTGTTGCAGAGTGGCTGTGAGCCCAGGTGCGACAGCCGACCACGACTCGGGTGACTCACTCTCCCGGGCAAATGTGAAGACGTCAGCCATACGTACAGCCGTGTGGCGTGCTGGTGTCCAGCTGCCGGCGGGATAGGCGACGTCTGGTACAGCCCTGTGGCGTGCTGGTGTCCAGCTGCCAGTGGGACAGGCGACGTCTGGTACAGCCCTGTGGCGTGCTGGTGTCCAGCTGCCAGCGGGACAGGCGACGTCTGGTACAGCCCTGTGGCGTGCTGGTGTCCAGCTGCCAGCGGGATAGGCGACGTCTGGTACAGCCCTGTGGCGTGCTGGTGTCCAGCTGCCGGCGGGACAGGCGACGTCTGGTACAGCCCTGTGGCGTGCTGGTGTCCAGCTGCCGGCGGGATAGGCGACGTCTGGTACAGCCCTGTGGCGTGCTGGTGTCCAGCTGCCAGCGGGACAGGCGACGTCTGGTACAGCCCTGTGGCGTGCTGGTGTCCAGCTGCCAGCGGGACAGGCGACGTCTGGTACAGCCCTGTGGCGTGCTGGTGTCCAGCTGCCAGCGGGATAGGCGACGTCTGGTACAGCCCTGTGGCGTGCTGGTGTCCAGCTGCCGGCGGGACAGGCGACGTCTGGTACAGCCCTGTGGCGTGCTGGTGTCCAGCTGCCGGCGGGATAGGCGACGTCTGGTACAGCCCTGTGGCGTGCTGGTGTCCAGCTGCCGGCGGGATAGGCGACGTCTGGTACAGCCCTGTGGCGTGCTGGTGTCCAGCTGCCAGCGGGACAGGCGACGTCTGGTACAGCCCTGTGGCGTGCTGGTGTCCAGCTGCCGGCGGGATAGGCGACGTCTGGTACAGCCCTGTGGCGTGCTGGTGTCCAGCTGCCAGCGGGACAGGCGACGTCTGGTACAGCCCTGTGACGTGCTGGTGTCCAGCTGCCGGCGGGATAGGCGGCGGACAGGCGGCGTCTGCACAGCTCGGCCTCACAGGATGGAAGCGGAGACGAAATGTACAGCTAATCATGTGGACACCCTTCCCTAGCCTCTCGTGAGAGGTCCGGACTAGTCGGTATCGGGGTCGGTAGTGAGGTCGCAGCGCAGCGTATCCAGTAGCGTAGTGGTGAAATGGTCTCCATGTACCCAGAATATCGACAACGAGGGAACAATGGGACAGGACAAGCTTCTTTCCCTCGGCACTCTCACCGCTCTAACTGGAACCTCAAAAGTGAGCAGCAACTTCAAAAGAGTTCAAAAGTGGGCAGGATGTCAGCAGAGTTTTGAGGGCCGGGTCTTTATCTTTTTGTGCGAATGATGCGTCAGTCGGATGAGAAGAATCATTTTTAGTACGCTCAGAAATACACAATGCTAGGAGAAAGCCCCGCCAGCGTTCTTTTTCTGTTTTTTTTCTTCTGAGGGTAGCACCTGAACCACTATTCAGCGAGGAAACAAGCCGGCAGAGCCATTCGTGACTTCGCCATCTTCATCTCGCATCAAATACTCGGCTTCTACCCCTGCTAAACTGTCGCAACATTCTTTACGTCGACAATTGCGCTGAATATTGCCGACTACACTGACTATTGTTGAGCATTGCCGACTGCACTGGCTATTGTTGAGCATTGCCGACTATTGTGCTGCATATTGCCGACTACACTGATTATCGTTGAGCATCGCCGACTACACTGGCTATTGTTAAACTTTGCCGACTACACCGACTATTGTTGAACATTGCTGACTACACTGACTATAGTTGGGCATCGCCGACTATCCTTTCCACTGCTCACTTCTGCCGACTACACCGACTATTGTTGAACATTGCTGACTACACTGACTATAGTTGGGCATCGCCGACTATCCTTTCCACTGCTCACTTCTGCCGACTACGATGACTAATGCTTTGTACTACCGACAACGCTGACTATTGCCGACTCTTTCCGACTACGCTGACTATTGATGACTATTGCCAACTACGCCGACTACGCCGACTATTGCCAACTACTCCGACTATTGCCAACCACGCTGACTATTGCCAGCTACGCCGACTATTGTCAACTACGCTGACTATTGTCATCTACGCTGACTATTGCCAGCTACGCTGACTATTGCCAGCTACACCGATTACTGCTGAGTGATGCTGACTACGCCGAGTATTGCTGACTACACCGACTATTGCCTGCTACACTTATTTTATTATTGCCGACCATGCTGACCATTCTTGACTACTGCTCACTATTGTTGGCTACACTAACTATTGCTTACTACACCGACTATTGCAGGTTACACTTATTATTGCTCACTATTGCCGGATACACTGAATAATGCTGAGTATGACGTCAACTCGGCGGTCAGACCACCGTTGTACCGGCGTGCTGCCTGAAAACGGTCGTGAGCTGCTGGATCACTGATCTAGATTTTAGCGCCGATGCCGTCATAATCGGGCCTAGAGATGATTGGCATGCCGGCGACCTGCCAGCTGACCCTTGGCATTGTCGGCAATGACGCCTGGCTTCTGTAATGATTACGGTCGCTATGCAACGCAGTATGTGGATCCTGTGTGGCAATCAGAGCCCTCACAAATTAATGCAAATTAGATTAACCAGGGTTAAGCTCCCTTCATGGCTGACCAGGGAAGTAAAGCGTTTACTGGAGTCAAAGAAGCAGGCATTCAAGAAACTAAAATATGCTAACTCTGAGGTAAACCTCAAATCATATCAAATAGCTAGAAATAAAGTTAGGAGGTGTGTTAGGGCATCCAAAAGACTGGCTGAAATCAAATTAGCTCGGGAACGTTCAGCAGGTAATGCTAAGAGAATCTTTAGTTTCTACAAATTTAAGGCTAAAAAGTGTGGTGTAGGACCACTGGAGGTAGATGGGGAATTAGTGGTTGATGATTGTGATATTGTGGAATCCTTAAGCAAGCAATTCTCATCAGTCTTTACTTAAGATAATTCTGGTAGAATAGAAACAACTGAATCATATGCCATGACAGGTGATAGGTTGGAGTATCTTACAATAACTACAGAAGCTGTAGAAAAGCAGTTGCAGAATATAAAGCCTAATAAAGCTTCTGGACCAGATGATATATATGCTAGGGTCTTAGTAGAGTGTGCTAAAGCTTTAGCAGTTCCTCTAGGTATACTTTTCAGGCGGTGTATGGAATACTCTGAAGTGCCTGAAGATTGGAGAAATGCAAATGTAGTTCCAGTTTTCAAAAAGGGAAGTATGAAGTGTGTAGGGAACTACAGGCCAGTCAGTTTGACCTCAATAGTTTGCAAGGTACTAGAAAAACTGGTCAAACAGAATGTTCAGATTCATCTTGATAGGCACAATCTTTTAAGGGATACTCAACATGGATTTCGATCTCGAAGGTTTTGTTTAACTAACCTTTTGGAGTTCATGGAGTATGTTACTAAAGAAGTAGACAATCAAAACAGGATGGATGTTGTGTACTTGGACTTTAGAAAAACTTTTCATAAAGTTCCACATAGGAGGCTAATTCATCAACTACAGCAACATGGGATTGTTGGAAAAGTTATAGGATGGATTGAAGCATGGTTGAGGGGAAGGAAACAAAGGGTAATGTTAAATGGATGTAAATCTGATTGGAAGGATGTTCTGAGTGGAGTACCACAGGGCTCTGTTCTAGGGCCACTTCTCTTTATCATCTTTGTAAATAACATTGAGGTAGGGCTGAGGAATAGAGTGTTCAAATTTGCTGATGACATCAAACTGGTAGGAGTGGCAAACAGTTGTGATCAATCTAGTAATATTCAACTAGACTTGGAGGACCTAAAAAAGTGGGCTGATCAATGGCAGATGTCTTTTAACTATGACAAGTGTAAGGTTATGCATCTGGGGTCTGGAGGTGAGACTTTCAGATATACAATGGGAGGGAGGGAACTGGATGTTATTGAAGAGGAAAGGGACTTAGGTGTGTTGGTTTCAAATGACCTTAAAGCAGAGAAACAATGTAGCTCAGCTAGGAACAGGGCACTCAGAATGCTGGGACTCATTAATAGAAGTGTGATGTATAAGAGCAGGGAAGTCATGAAAAAGCTGTACTTAGCATATGTGCGACCCCACTTGGAATATTCTGTGCAAGCTTGGAGCCCCTACCTAGAAAAGATATAGACAAGTTAGAAAGAGTGCAACGCAAAGCAACTAAACTCGTCAGTGGACTAGGTAGCTTAGAATATGGAGAAAGGCTTGTGGCATTAGATATGTACTCACTCAGGTATAGGAGATTAAGGGGGACATGATTGAAATGTGCAAAATTGTTAAAGGACTAGATCAGGTCAATTTAAATGGTGCTCTTCAGTTTAAAGTATCACACAGGGGTCACCAACTCAGGTTAGACAAGTTGAGGTGTAGGACAGTTAAGCGACAGCAGGTCTTCAGTCAAAGGGTTGTTGATCAGTGGAATGGGCTGCCTGCTGATGTTGTGGAGAGTTCCTCATTGAATGTATTTAAAAGTAGGGTGGACAAATTTTTTAGGCAGGAAAATCTTGTTTTTGATTTCTAATTTGGATGGATGGGATGATATTTATGTTAAATGTGCATGGCACAGACCCCTTTAAGCAGGGGCTATGGTAGCACAATGGGTATGATGGGAGGAGCTTGCAATTGTTGAGGGTGTTATGCAATAGCAAGTGGATGATGCTAGATAGGCTGGGATATATAGCTTCCAAGGAACTTGGGATTAGGGATTGATTGGGGTGAGAATATGTACATTCTAGTACCTTTTCTAGATAGGCTTAACCCAGATGGGCCCCTGTGGCTCTTATTAAGCCTTAACACTTTATGACTTTATGACTTTATGACAAGAGGCATTCACAACTGACGCACTTCCGTTTTTCTTCTTCGTGTTCTATCGTGTTCCTTTTATCACATTTGTATGCGATTTTTCTTGATTCGTGGTGATTGTGGAATTGAAGGCAATAGATCAGACCCTACATTAGTAAGCCAGCTTACCACTTCCATGCCCTTCTTCAACAACGATCCATCACAAGCATATTTTGGGACCTGCAATTCATTCGCCCTTCCAACAAGCCTATTCAAACTGCGAACAATGTCACCCTGTTCTGATACGATCAATATAGTGCCTCGAAGTGCCTCGAATAACTTATAACTCGAAATAACTCAAACAACCAGTGCCTCGAATAACTGTGCTGGTCAGCAGCCACGCGATCACGCATGACATGATGTATATAGCTGATGAGCTTTCCCCATCCAGTACCACAGCCACGTGATCACTGTACCCCGTCCAGTACCACCGCTACGTGGTCGCTGTACCGCATCCAGTACCACCGCCACGTGGTCACTGTACCCCGTCCAGTACCACCACCACGTGGTCGCTGTACCCATCCAGTACCACCGTCACGTGGTCACTGTACCCATCCAGTACCACCGTCACGTGGTCACTGTACCCATCCAGTACCACCGCCACGTGATCGCTGTGCCCCATCCAGTACCACCGTCACGTGGTCACTGTACCCATCCAGTACCACCGCCACGTGATCGCTGTGCCCCATCCAGTACCACCGTCACGTGGTCACTGTACCCATCCAGTACCACCGTCACGTGGTCACTGTACCCATCCAGTACCACCGTCACGTGGTCACTGTACCCAGTCCAGTACCACCGCCACGTGGTCACTGTGCCCCATCCAGTACCACCGTCACGTGGTCACTGTACCCCGTCCAGTACCACCGTCACGTGGTCACTGTACCAATCCAGTACCACCGCTACGTGGTCGCTGTACCGCATCCAGTACCACCACCACGTGGTCGCTGCGCTCCATCCAGTACCACCGTCACGTGGTCACTGTACCCATCCAGTACCACCGCCACGTGGTCGCTGTACCCATCCAGTACCACCGTCACGTGGTCACTGCACCCATCCAGTACCACCGTCACGTGGTCACTGTACCCGTCCAGTACCACCGCCACGTGGTCACTGTACCCCGTCCAGTACCACCGCCACGTGGTCACTGTGCCCCATCCAGTACCACCGCCACGTGGTCGTTCCTGATGAACCGTGGCTACAGAGCTCAGTTCTGGAATAGCAATACACCCAGACAGTTGTGATGCACTTCGAACAGCTGTCGTCAATGTCAACGTGCAACGGTGCTATCTGACACGGAATGTGCACGGAGACCGGCGGTCAGTCGTGTACAGCTGCAGGTCAGTCGTGTACAGCTGCAGGTCAGTCGTGTACAGCTGCAGGTCAGTCGTGTACAGCTGCAGGTCAGTCGTGTACAGCTGCAGGTCAGTCGTGTACAGCTGCAGGTCAGTCGTGTACAGCTGCAGGTCAGTCGTGTACAGCTGCAGGTCAGTCGTGTACAGCTGCAGGTCAGTCGTGTACAGCTGCAGGTCAGTCGTGTACAGCTGCAGGTCAGTCGTGTACAGCTGCAGGTCAGTCGTGTACAGCTGCAGGTCAGTCGTGTACAGCTGCAGGTCAGTCGTGTACAGCTGCAGGTCAGTCGTGTACAGCTGCAGGTCAGTCGTGTACAGCTGCAGGTCAGTCGTGTGACAGACCGGCGTGTACAGCTGCAGGTCAGTCGTGTACAGCTGCAGGTCAGTCGTGTGACAGACCGGCGTGCAGGTCAGTCGTGTACAGCTGCAGGTCAGTCGTGTACAGCTGCAGGTCAGTCGTGTACAGCTGCAGGTCAGTCGTGTACAGCTGCAGGTCAGTCGTGTGACAGACCGGCGTGTACAGCTGCAGGTCAGTCGTGTACAGCTGCAGGTCAGTCGTGTACAGCTGCAGGTCAGTCGTGTACAGCTGCAGGTCAGTCGTGTGACAGACCGGCGTGTACAGCTGCAGGTCAGTCGTGTACAGCTGCAGGTCAGTCGTGTGACAGCTGCAGGTCAGGCGTGTACAGCTGCAGGTCAGTCGTGTACAGCTGCAGGTCAGTCGTGTACAGCTGCAGGTCAGTCGTGTACAGCTGCAGGTCAGTCGTGTGACAGACCGGCGTGTACAGCTGCAGGTCAGTCGTGTACAGCTGCAGGTCAGTCGTGTACAGCTGCAGGTCAGTCGTGTACAGCTGCAGGTCAGTCGTGTGACAGACCGGCGTGTACAGCTGCAGGTCAGTCGTGTACAGCTGCAGGTCAGTCGTGTGACAGACCGGCGTGTACAGCTGCAGGTCAGTCGTGTACAGCTGCAGGTCAGTCGTGTGACAGACCGGCGTGTACAGCTGCAGGTCAGTCGTGTACAGCTGCAGGTCAGTCGTGTGACAGACCGGCGTGTACAGCTGCAGGTCAGTCGTGTACAGCTGCAGGTCAGTCGTGTGACAGACCGGCGTGTACAGCTGCAGGTCAGTCGTGTACAGCTGCAGGTCAGTCGTGTGACAGACCGGCGTGTACAGCTGCAGGTCAGTCGTGTACAGCTGCAGGTCAGTCGTGTACAGCTGCAGGTCAGTCGTGTACAGCTGCAGGTCAGTCGTGTGACAGACCGGCGTGTACAGCTGCAGGTCAGTCGTGTACAGCTGCAGGTCAGTCGTGTACAGCTGCAGGTCAGTCGTGTACAGCTGCAGGTCAGTCGTGTACAGCTGCAGGTCAGTCGTGTACAGCTGCAGGTCAGTCGTGTGACAGACCGGCGTGTACAGCTGCAGGTCAGTCGTGTGACAGACCGGCGTGTACAGCTGCAGGTCAGTCGTGTGACAGACCGGCGTGTACAGCTGCAGGTCAGTCGTGTGACAGACCGGCGTGTACAGCTGCAGGTCAGTCGTGTGACAGACCGGTGGGTACAGCTGCAGGTCAGTCGTGTACAGCTGCAGGTCAGTCGTGTGACAGACCGGCGTGTACAGCTGCAGGTCAGTCGTGTGACAGCTGCAGGTCAGTCGTGTGACAGACCGGTGGGTACAGCTGCAGGTCAGTCGTGTGACAGACCGGCGTGTACAGCTGCAGGTCAGTCGTGTGACAGACCGGCGTGTACAGCTGCAGGTCAGTCGTGTGACAGACCGGCGTGTACAGCTGCAGGTCAGTCGTGTGACAGACCGGCGTGTACAGCTGCAGGTCAGTCGTGTGACAGACCGGTGGGTACAGCTGCAGGTCAGTCGTGTGACAGACCGGCGTGTACAGCTGCAGGTCAGTCGTGTACAGCTGCAGGTCAGTCGTGTGACAGACCGGTGGGTACAGCTGCAGGTCAGTCGTGTGACAGACCGGTGGGTACAGCTGCAGGTCAGTCGTGTGACAGACCGGTGGGTACAGCTGCAGGTCAGTCGTGTGACAGACCGGCGTGTACAGCTGCAGGTCAGTCGTGTGACAGACCGGCGTGTACAGCTGCAGGTCAGTCGTGTGACAGACCGGCGTGTACAGCTGCAGGTCAGTCGTGTGACAGACCGGCGGGTACAGCTGCAGGTCAGTCGTGTGACAGACCGGCGTGTACAGCTGCAGGTCAGTCGTGTGACAGACCGGCGTGTACAGCTGCAGGTCAGTCGTGTGACAGACCGGCGTGTACAGCTGCAGGTCAGTCGTGTGACAGACCGGTGGGTACAGCTGCAGGTCAGTCGTGTGACAGACCGGCGTGTACAGCTGCAGGTCAGTCGTGTGACAGACCGGTGGGTACAGCTGCAGGTCAGTCGTGTGACAGACCGGTGGGTACAGCCGTAGGTCAGTCGTGTGACAGACCGGTGGGTACAGCCGTAGGTCAGTCGTGTGACAGACCGGTGGGTACAGCCGTAGGTCAGTCGTGTGACAGACCGGTGGGCACAGCCGTAGGTCAGTCGTGTGACAGACTGGTGGGTACAGCCGTAGGTCAGTCGTGTGACAGACCGGCGTGTACAGCTGCAGGTCAGTCGTGTGACAGACCGGTGGGTACAGCCGTAGGTCAGTCGTGTGACAGACCGGTGGGCACAGCCGCAGGTCAGTCGTGTGACAGACTGGTGGGTACAGCCGTAGGTCAGTCGTGTGACAGACCGGTGGGTACAGCCGTAGGTCAGTCGTGTGACAGACCGGTGGGTACAGCCGTAGGTCAGTCGTGTGACAGACCGGCGTGTACAGCTGCAGGTCAGTCGTGTGACAGACCGGTGGGTACAGCCGTAGGTCAGTCGTGTGACAGACCGGTGGGTACAGCCGCAGGTCAGTCGTGTGACAGACCGGTGGGCACAGCCGCAGGTCAGTCGTGTGACAGACCGGTGGGCACAGCCGTAGGTCAGTCGTGTGACAGACCGGTGGGTACAGCCGTAGGTCAGTCGTGTGACAGACTGGTGGGTACAGCCGTAGGTCAGTCGTGTGACAGACCGGCGTGGTACAGCTGCAGGTCAGTCGTGTGACAGACCGGTGGGTACAGCCGCAGGTCAGTCGTGTGACAGACCGGTGGGCACAGCCGCAGGTCAGTCGTGTGACAGACTGGTGGGTACAGCCGTAGGTCAGTCGTGTGACAGACCGGTGGGCACAGCCGTAGGTCAGTCGTGTGACAGACCGGTGGGCACAGCCGTAGGTCAGTCGTGTGACAGACCGGTGGGCACAGCCGTAGGTCAGTCGTGTGGACAGACCGGTGGGTACAGCCGTAGGTCAGTCGTGTGACAGACCGGTTGGTCGTGTGGTGGATGTCCTGCTACCAATGGTGGGCTGTTGATCGTGTAGTTGAAGTGGTGTATTGACTGCAAAGCTGGCTGTCAGCTGGCTGTCAGCTGGCTGTCAGCTGGCTGTCGGCTGGCTGTCGGCTGGCTGTCAGCTGGATGTTAGCTGGCTGTCGGCTGGCTGTCGGCTGGCTGTCAGCTGGCTGTCAGCTGGCTGTCAGCTGAACACCAGTGCCAGACATGTGCCCACCCAGGCAGGTCACACCCTGCTGTTTCATGGTGCTGTGCGTATGATCAGCTGTTCAATCTGGTGTTCAGATCGTGTGACTGAGCATGACTGACCTCTCCCTTTGTGTTCACCACTGCATCTGTTCTTGATCCGACCACGTGTCTGCTGTGTCTGCTGTGTCAAGTGTGCCAGCGGTGTCGGCTGTGTTAGCCGGGTCCACTGTGCCGGCTAAGTTGACCGGTCCGCCGTGTCCATCCAACCCACCGCATCCTGTGCCGCAGCTGCCGATCAGGGCCGACTCCGACTCGGCCACTGTGTCCGTCTAACCCGCCACATCCTGTGCCGCAGCTGCCGATCAGGGCCGACTCCGACTCGGCCACTGTGTCCGTCTAACCCGCCACATCCTGTGCCGCAGCTGCTGATCAGGGCCGACTCCGACTCGGCCACTGTGTCCGTCTAACCCGCCGCATCCTGTGCCGCAGCTGCCGATCAGGGCCGACTCCGACTCGGCCACTGTGTCCATCCAACCCACCGCATCCTGTGCCGCAGCTGCCGATCAGGGCCGACTCCGACTCGGCCGCTGTGTCCGTCTAACCCGCCGCATCCTGTGCCGCAGCTGCCGATCAGGGCCGACTCCGACTCGGCCACTGTGTCCGTCTAACCCGCCACATCCTGTGCCGCAGCTGCCGATCAGGGCCGACTCCGACTCGGCCACTGTGTCCGTCTAACCCGCCGCATCATGTGCCGCAGCTGCCGATCAGGGCCGACTCGGACTCGGCCACTGTGTCCGTCTAACCCGCCGCATCCTGTGCCGCAGCTGCTGATCAGGGCCGACTCCGACTCGGCCACTGTGTCCGTCTAACCCGCCGCACCCTGTGCCGCAGCTGCCGATCAGGGCCGACTCCGACTCGGCCACTGTGTCCGTCTAACCCGCCGCATCCTGTGCCGCAGCTGCCGATCAGGGCCGACTCCGACTCGGCCACTGTGTCCGTCTAACCCGCCGCACCCTGTGCCGCAGCTGCCGATCAGGGCCGACTCCGACTCGGCCACTGTGTCCGTCTAACCCGCCACATCCTGTGCCGCAGCTGCCGATCAGGGCCGACTCCGACTCGGCCGCTGTGTCCGTCTAACCCGCCACATCCTGTGCCGCAGCTGCCGATCAGGGCCGACTCGGACTCGGCCGCTGAGCGGAGTCGACTCTGTCGGTCGTCGTGTGAGCCGACGCTGCGCATGCCGCCCGTCTGCGGCTCGGACGGTGTCACCTACCGGTCGCGGTGTCACCTGACACTGGTCGCCTGTCGCGGCGGTGACGTCACACTCCGACACCAGGGCCAGTGTGTCTCCAGTCCAGGTGAGCCGCGAGCGTGCCGCGCCGCACCTGCCACCTGCAGTCACCGGTAGCCGTGACTGACTTACTTCCGGTCACGCAATGACCTTCACTCCTCCAGTGATGAGCTTGCTTGGATCCTCCAATGGCGGAGTACGTTCAGCCACATCAATAATTTGTGCTGAACTGTCTCGACTCGATCCGTGTGAACTTTGGCTGCACCTGCCCAAATAATGCTGCGGTATTCGAGCACTGATCGGACGCGAGCGTAGTATGACGGCTGTATAGACGGCTGGTTGAAGCATCCTCCAGGTTGTGCTTTTTGAAAACATTGAATTAAGAATCCGGGTGCCCTGTTCACTTTTTTCACGATGCTGTCGATGTGAGGGCCAAACGTTAATGTATGAACTAGTATGACACCGAATCCCCGCATGGTATTCACATGCTCGAGGGCAGGGTTTTCAAGGGCAGCCTGTGCAAATCCTCCTGGAAAAGGACCGCGTCGGCTATGCAGGTGATCCTGCAGTAAATTTTAACATCATCGGCGAGCATCAGACGGGAATGGATTTGATCAGAAGGATTGCAAATGAACATCGTGAATAGTAGAGGAAATAACAGCCCGCCTTCCGGAGTACCGGAGCAAACCGCTGTCCAGTCTAAACACTTTCCGTTCGCGAAATAACGGGCTGCTGTCTGTTGTGTAGATAGGACGAGAGCCATCTGATTGCTGAATCAGCTATGTGGAATGCTCTTTGGAGCTTGTTGAGCAGAAAAGAGTGATTTACGCTTTAAAATGCCGCGGTTTAAAATTACGCTTTAAAATGTCAGTGTAGATACAATCTGTTCGCGTGCCTGCCGAATTGGAGTCCTATGCTGTGTTTAGAAATGTTTCCAGATTTGTGGCACAACATTGCCGCGTGACGAAACCGTGCTGTGTCACAGCACGACAACCGTGCTGTGTCACAGCACGACAACCGTGCTGTGTCACAGCACGACAACCGTGCTGTGTCACAGCACGACAACCGTGCTGTGCACCTGACATAGCAGCGCCCACGTGGCTACTGACGAAACCGTGCTGTGTCACAGCACGACAACCGTGCTGTGCACCTGACATAGCAGCGCCCACGTGGCTACTGACGAAACCGTGCTGTGCACCTGACATAGCAGCGCCCACGTGGCTACTGACGAAACCGTGCTGTGTCACAGCACGACAACCGTGCTGTGTCATAGCACGACAACCGTGCTGTGCACCTGACATAGCAGCGCCCACGTGGCTACTGACGAAACCGTGCTGTGCACCTGACATAGCAGCGCCCACGTGGCTACTGACGGAACCGTGCTGTGCACCTGACATAGCAGCGCCCACGTGGCTACTCTTTCTAGGACCTTGCCGAATAATGGAATCAGGGAAGCTGATCTGTAATTGCAGGATGTTTACGCTACTTTTCTCGTGAATTGGGACGACGTTCGCCCGTTCCCGCATTTCAGGAAAGTACGTTGCATCAAATAATTGCTGCACAATTTTAGTCAATTAGACAGCGAGCTCATCACGGCATTCATGAGTAGTCCGTGCGCCAATGCCGTCGGGGCCACATTTCTTGCCTACGGGAATGTCGTGCAGGTTTGCTTGAACAGTGTCGAATCCTCGCTAGTGGTGGGAGATCCTCGCTAGTGGTGGTAAATCCTCGCTGGTGGTGGGAAATCCTCGCTAGTGGTGGGAAGTCCTCGCTAGTGGTGGGAAGTCCTAGCTAGTGGTGGGAAATCCTCGCTAGTGGTGGGAAATCCTCGCTAGTGGTGGGAAATCGTACACTGGTGCGTCTAGCGACCCTGCCACATGGATCACTATCAACTTTGTGACGAACGTACGATTCATAAGTTTGGCTCGCTCTTGTCACCGGCAACATTTCCATCACCGTCTACCAATACTGACAAATTTGTTTCCTTTTACGCACTGGAATATGCAAAATTATCCGGTTTAGTCGTTTTTACCTGGCAATAGTCGGTATATGAGCCTCTAGGTCGCCTTGGATATGTGTACACCCCCTGGGTGTTTCAGGTCGTATCTCAACACCCTGACGTGATTTTGACTTGCAACATGGAACGCTATTATGGAACATAATTGGTAATTATATGTACGTGTAGGTATGCATGTACGTACACGCAAGTTTCCCAAATTTTCCATTAGTTGCAAAATAATACATATACAACATTTCAATCCATAACTCCGTTTCTCTTCTTGACTGGTTTGAGGTCACTTTTTGTACTTTAGCTCTTTTTGCAACATTTGTACTTGCACCTATAATTCAGTCTTGGCTCCCATAATTCACTCTTCACTCTTATCATGCACAGTGCGTTCATGTCAAAAGCTTCAATGCTCATCAAGTCATAACGTATTCAGACTTAATATGAGCCACATGAGCCCATGTGGGTTAAGCCTGTAAAGGGAAGATACTATAAGCCCATGTGGGTTAAGCCTGTAAAGGGAAGATACTATAAGCCCATGTGGGTTAAGCCTGTAAAGGGAAGATACTATAAGCCCATGTGGGTTAAGCCTGTAAAGGAAGATAATACAATACTATACCCATGTGGTTAAGCCAATACTATATCCTAAGCCAAAAAATACTATATCCTAACCAAGATACTAAATATCCTAACCAATACTATATCCTAACCAATACTATATCCTAACCAATACTATATCCTAACCAATACTATATCCTAACCAATACTATATCCTAACCAATACTATATCCTAACCAATACTATATCCTAACCAATACTATATCCTAACCAATACTATATCCTAACCAATACTATATCCTAACCAATACTATATCCTAACCAATACTATATCCTAAGCTTTAAAGAAGCTATCTAACCAATATCGTCTCCACCGTCTAATACCCATCCACCCACCTATCTATCTCAGCATATCTAGCCCTATTCACTCGATCTCGCATAGCATGCATGGATCGAGTGACCGACACCCCCGATCAATGTCATGTCGCTGTTCCAAAGTATCTATCTACCCAAATTTATCTAACAGTATTCACTTGATATCGCATAACACACTTCTCCACACCCATGCTCCATCAACATTTTTCAAACTCCATCCATGTCTGCTTAAAGGGGTCTGCACAGTGTACACCACCAGCATAAATATCACCTCACCCACCTCTAATTAAAACTTAAAAACAAGATTCTCCAATATAAAAACCGTGTCCACCTAATTTTTAAATACATGCAATGAGAAGTATTCACAACATCAGCAGGCAGTCTATTCCATTTATCGCCCACCCTTTGACTGAAAACCTGTGGTCGCTTAACTGTCCTACACCTTGACTTCCCTAACCTGAATTGATGACCCCTATGTGCTACTCTAAATAAAAGAGCTTCATTGATATTGGCCTTATGTAACCCTTTAATGATTTTATACATTTCAATCACATCACCCCTTATTCTCCTATGCTTGAGTGAGTACAAACCTGATGCCATAAGCATTTCTCCATATTCTAAGATACCTAGTCCACCGATGAGTCGTGGCTTTGCGCTGCACTCTTTCTAGCATATCTAAACACCATATCTAAACACCATATCTAAACACCGCATTGCAGCGAGGTCGTGATCTGACGTTGACCTGCCTTGGCTCTGGAGCATTAGCAGACAGGAGCTCCACTTTTTGACAAGATATGTACTCATCAATCATCTGCAGGTAAGCCATATCTCAAAGCGATATGCTGAATTGTTCATGAGTTATCTAAAAAAAACATCACGGGTCAACCTTGTTTAAACAAAAGTAAACGACAACCATGTACCCGTGCGCTGCCCCTTCCTGCCACTCATCTCGTCCGGACAGCCACTACCTCCCTCCAGAGGAAGCGGTAGCAAATGTGCTCCATTGACCATGATAGACTTTAGGTACTGAAAAAGAAAACGACTAGGGTTCTGATAGCGAGTCATCGGTTAGAGAAGCACATTTGTAGGAGACAACAGCCGTTAGATGAAGGACGCTGCACACACGCATCATCCACAGATACTTGCCGACAAACGAATTGGCGCCAATTTGCGATCGTCGTGAAGCCCGGCTACCAGTGCACCGCCTTTTTGTATCACGGCCTCACTTGAAAACAAAGCGGAGCCGATATTTTTGGCGCAGCGAGTACATGCTAAGTTTACTGAGGTGCACGATGACGGTGCCCGTGTGACCCAGAGCAGCACATTATATCACTATGTTTCCGATCTCAAGCTTGCTGTCATCTGTTAGTGCAGTCTGTTAGTGCATCTGTCTGCTGTTAGTGCAGCGTATTGTATCTCCTTGTATGTGTGTATGTTTGTATGTGTTTTGTGTATGTGTGACTTGAGTGTAGGTGGATGGCGCAACAAAGCAGAGCCTCTGTTTACACGAACACTTAGTTATGGGTGTTAATCGCCACGTCAGGCCTAAAGTTCAAAATATATAGCCGGCAAACCAAAAAGTAAAATTCTTGTGAAAACGTGATAACTGATTTGGTAAAGTGCGCATACAGCGAGCCGCACAGACGTGGCTAAAATCCAAACTCTGATGGCGGCGTGTTCTCATATATGCGGCAGCAATAGAGGTTCCCGTACGTATTCCGAAGTCACTTCTCCCATAGTCGCAAAATGCTCCCATAGAAATTGGTAGGTCACAGGTAGATTATTCATATATAAATATCTGTTGACAATGCACGTTTGTATTTAATTGTGAAACAAACAAATACCGTTGGCAGACATCATCGGCTGCTTTGAAATGCTGCTAAAATTGACTTCTTGCGCAATGTGTTTTTGGCACGCAAATGGAAAAGAACATCAGGTATGGTGCACCTCAGGTAATCAGGTATGGTGCACCTCAGGTAATCAGGTATGGTGCACCTCAGGTAATCAGGTATGGTGCACCTCAGGTAACAGCTACAGGTAATCAGTATATTGCACCTCAGTTTGTCCCTTATGTTATTAGGTATTTTTTTAGGGGGGCCCGCTCCGGTCACGCTTATCAATAGCGTTTCAGCACCATCCAACATGACATAGGTAATGCCACCCGTGGCACAGTGAGCCTCTCACGTCATTCATCCACCAAGGCGTCTTAATAGCTTTGTAGCAGTACAATATGGATAAAGTGTTATTTTAGCATGCCAACTGACTAGTTCATAATATGCCTTGACTACTAGTCCTCCATTTGTGTCATAACCAATGCCGGACCATGGATGCTTTGACAAATGTATTGAGAGAAAGGCTGTCGGTATCTCTGTTATAAGATGTCCATTGCAACCGCTTCTCCGCAAAAATATTGCCACCGACAGAGGCGATGGGTGTACATGCGGCTATTGGAAAACCATGGTGTCATGCCATGCGGTGGATACATATTTATCACTATGTTCTTGAGCTGGTGTTCCGCCGTAATGGTTACTGGACTCATTAAGTAGTAATCGTGGCGCAAATACCTGACTCGCCGGTAGAGTTTCGTTCGTCTGTGAATATTCATAGTCGATTTTGTCATTTGGGAATTCCTGTATAGATCTTCTTGACGCATGAACTATGACTATAGACATCTTACGACATGAGAACGTAAATCAAGTAATGCACTCGGCTGTCATTGCCCCCAACACTTTAAAACTCGAAATGGCTGAAGATCGTGGCAATGAGTCGACGTACCCATCGCCTCGATGAATCGCCGCCGTTTATATATTTAGTCTGCTCACACAATTTTCCAATTTCCATATCTAATCATGCACTATTCAGCTGCAATCCCGGGCTCCTGACTTGGCAAGAAATCACATTAGCTTACCAATGTTACCAAAGCGATAAAAATCGCTTCATAGTTGCACGCGTGATGAATGGTATTAGTTGCTACATAGCGCGACAAGAAGGCACCAGAATTACAGGGTAACCGGAGCGGCAATTGCCTCCTCCCTCTCCGTTGTGATCGGAACATGTATTTATTTTCAGGGACAAAATCGGCTAAACTAGCAAAATACCTCATTCATGGAGAAGCAGTTGTCAAGCAAATACTTATTGAACTGGGAAATAATGAAGTAATTAACTTATTTCATTATGCCTTCATTCATTAAGTAGTTAATTAGTTAATTGCTTAACGTTAATTCCGAATCCACAAGTTGCACATTTCATTCCACAGGAACATCAAGCGCTTACGTTATTGGTACATAGCACCTCCATAACCTTAGCGATCATTCGCCCTAATCCACATTATCTCTAGTGCAATTATCTTGTCCGGATAGTGTGATGGTACTTGACATACCTGTACCTGGTACCTGTACCTGATACCTGTACCTGGGACCTGTACCTGGTACCTGTACCTGGTACATGTACCTGGTACCTGTACCTGGTACCTGTACCTGGTACCTGTACCTGATACCAGTACCTGGTACCTGTACCTGGTACCTTTACCTGGTACCTGTAGCCGGTACCTGGTACCTGCACCCGGTACCTGGTACCTGTACCTGGTACCTGTACCTGGTACCTGGTACCTGTACCTGGTACCTGTACCTGGTACCTGTACCTGGTACCTGTACCTGGTACCTGTACCTGGTACCTGTACCTGGTACCTGTACCTGGTACCTGTACCTGGTACCTGTACCTGGTACCTGTACCTGTACCTGGTACCTGTACCTGGTACCTGTACATGGTACCTGTACATGGTACCTGTACATGGTACCTGTGTCTGGTACCTGTACATGGTACCTGTACATGGTACCTGCACCTGGTACATGTACATGGTACCTGTACCTGGTACCTGTAACTGGTACCTGTAACTGGTACCTGTACCTGGTACATGTAACTGGTACCTGTACCTGGTACTTGTACCTGGTATCTATATCTGGTACCTGTACCTGGTACCTGTACCTGGTACATGTGTCTGGTACCTGTGTCTGGTACCTGTGTCTGGTACCTGTACATGGTACCTGTACATGGTATCTGTACCTGGTACCTGTACCTGTTACCTGTACCTGGTACATGTAACTGGTACCTGTACCTGGTACCTATATCTGGTACCTGTACCTGATACCTGTACCTGGTACCTGTACCCGATACCCGTACCTGGTACCTGTACCTGGTACCTGTGCCTGGTACATGTACCTGTTACCTGTACCTGGTACCTGTATCTGGTACCTGTACCTGGTACCTGGTACCTGTACCTGGTACCGGTACCTGTTACATGTACCTGTTACTGTACCTGATACCTGTACCTGGTACCTGTACCTGGGTACCTGTACCTGGTACATGTACCTGGTACCTGTACCTGGTACCTGTACCTACCGGTGAAACGGCCGTCGCATACCGAATCCACGTCGGCGGATACCGTCGCCCAGCTGGCGTTCCAGCGCGACTGACCGGCTTGTGTGCTGCGCCAGCCGGCAGCCTGTGCATGCAGAAGCGGGCGGAGGCGCTGCAGGGCCGACCCGGCCACTCCGTGCCGCACAATATCTACGTGCCGCAGTGCACCGAGGACGGCCTCTACGCCGAGACGCAGTGTCACCGAGGCTCAGGCAAGTGCCCACCTGGGCCGTGTTCCGATACGGCGTACACGTGTCGTCGGCTGATGGCACCTGGCCGTGTCATCTGGCCGACGTATGCACCGGTGGCCGCACCTCAGTGGCGTTAGCACCTCAACCAGTCGCGTATCTAACAGGATCGTGTCCGTTGTGCACGCCGAGTGTGCTGAGCTCGTGAAGTGTAGTGCCGGTATGTTGTACGTACGAAGAGGAGGGGGCACGGCTGTATCCGGAGGTTGGTTGATATTGTGTGGCACATGGAACAGGTCCGCGTTGTCTCGTGTTTGTGTTGGTAATTGCAATGTGTAGGTGTGTGCTTGCGGTGTTCAGGCACGCACTGTCTGGTGTTTGTATTGGCACATTGTGATGATGTGTTGTTGTGGATTTGCGGGGTTGATCGTCAGTTTCGGGTGAGTTCCTGATCAGGAGCCAGAGCGAAGCCCATGTGAGTCTCGACTACCGTGTATGTACGACAGAAGTTCACCTTGCGACTCGGCTAAGCCCAGTTCGGCGTAATGCTCACGCTTTCAAGACCTTAACCCGCGCACGTCCGGGGGGGCAGATATCTGCCCCACCCTGCGGTTTTTCCTACTTTGCCGCCATACTAATGCAGTGTATATCCCGGTTTTTTTTCCGTATTTATTTATAGCAAGGCCAAACCTCGCATGGCTGCTCATTGGTCTTTTCGCATATCCTCAGAAATGTTTGACCCTGGGTCATCTTAAGTCAGGTCAACAGGTCAGGCAAAGTGACCTAATGTCCCTCCGAGTTCTAGGTGGCATCACTCCCACAATAATTGGGCGATTGATTTCAAACTTATATCACGTCATGATCTTATCAGGGTCCATAATATGTATATCACGGTTTATTCGTAGCGTTGACCTGAGGTCAGGTCGTGGCCATGGCTTACCCATTATAGGCCTATGGAAAAATATACAACTGTTTCCTGGTTACATATTTGCTCTCGGAATGACCTCCAACCGTTATGGCGTGTAGTTGGAAGCTATTCGCAATGCTATCGCTGACATTTTTGCTCAGTGGCCCCACCAAGGTCAGCTGAGGTCACCTGAAATCATTAGCACATTTATGCGCATTATATCGCAATGCATTGAGCTAGAAGGCTAAAATTACGGTCATTGTGCTTGTATCGCCAAGACGTGTCGATTAATATATTACATGACCTCTCTACTCTACCACATGACCTTGACCTGAGGTCATTATTTCGGTGACCCACCTGTTGACCTGACCTTAAATTACACAGCGTATGTCGATAGCACATTTCAAGGGCTGTCGAATAGCATTTGCAGTTTGTTTCTATCTGTTACAGGTCCTGAGATATGTGCCAATATCTGAGGGTCCCACCCAATCTGGTCGAATTTGACATATGATGACCCAGTGACCTAAATATTGACCCGAGCGAGAAAATGACCGAAATACTTTCGATAGAGCTTGTCACCAGATATCCAAATCCGTTTTCTGTTTGTCGCTACCTAGCATAGTTCTCGAGATCTTAGGGGGGCAGACATCTGCCCTCCCCCGGACATGCGAAGTTGGCGCGGACCGCCGGACGTGCGAGTGTTAACTGTGTTTCTGTTACAGCGTTTCAAGCCATAATTATTCCATTCGGAATTGGACCTGATCGTTCAGTCCTAGCAGCTTTCAGCGATCTTGTCTTCTCTTTTTCTTTACGTAGCCGGTGCCGTCCGAGCCGACACTGGTGCGGTTCGATCAGCCGTCGATCGCGCGGTTACGACATCCCACGTGACCTGAGCACCCCAGGGTGGACGGCTGTGGGGCAGTGTCGGTGTGACGGAGGTTGGCACGCTGACCGAGTGTGTTCGTGATCAGCTGAACGGCAAGGTTGTGAGAGAAAAATTACCGCGACACATCGTGTTGCATATGCTAATTCGGCAATTCGGCACATAGTGTATTTAAGTTTGAGCTACTACACGATATTCGATAGACGAGCCTGATCTCGCCTCGTGTGCAGTCAACAAATTTCGTCTGTAGCGGATTGCTTTTTTAATGTACATGTACCGAATTTGGAGGCACTATTTCCGCAATTGGTCTTATGTACCGAATATGAGATGGGCATCAGAAATTAAAAATGCACATTGTCTAATTGTCGATATGTAGGTTTTGCGTATTTCTAAACTTCCTGCACTGGCGCAAGAATGAGACGCAATGAGTGGTGTCGTCATCTACTGCCAGGAGAACATAGCTGCGGTCGTGTCACGAGCTACCTTCCGCGGTAAATTACCACGAAGGAAGCCTGATACCGTGCCTGCAACAGGAGAGCCCATAGCCCTCCTGCCCTCGTTCGTCCTACTCCCTATAATGGCGAAATCGAACTATATATATGGTGGTATATATGCCGATTTTCACGTTGGAGTATCAGTAACATGATTGGTGGCTTGGCATCAAGGCAGTTGGCATATCGGGTAGTAGAAGTACTTCTACTACCTCTACTTACCTTCCGTTTAAGAAGTACTCTAAGTACTTCTTGAACTCATGCACTAATATTTGCAATAGCCTGTCTGCCTGGTTGCCGGACCTATCATGTAATCGGTTTAGCTCGGGGTTGCATCAATTCACCCTCCATTACTTTAACAACTTCCATACCTCACCCGGCCGACAGTTCTGGAGGCTTTGCTATTGGGCACGCTACCATGTTACCAGCAACGCAATGATAATTAGAGTTCTCCTGGTGTCCGTGCAATGATAATTAGAGTTCTCCTGATGTCCGTGCAATGATAATTAGAGTTCTCCTGGTGTCCGTGCAATGCGAATAGTCTCGGAAACACATGGAACCGGACGCATGACTCCAGCATCGGTCCTGCCCAGGACGAGTCAGGCGATTGTATCACTCGGTCACACACATTAAAGCTCCGTACAGATAGGTCATGTCAGCTTCACAACTCCACGGCGTTATCAGTCTATGTCCGACATTGAGCAATCATCACTAGATCCGGTTGACCATCGACGACTTTCACCAGTTTCGGTCGGGCATGGACGGCTCGTCACCACACCAGGCACATCACAAACTCTGCCGAGACCATCAGCCGGCTCGTCACCACACCAGGCACATCACCAACTCTGCCGAGACCATCAGCCGGTTCGTCACCACACCAGACACATCACCAACTCTGCCAAGACCATCAGCCGGCTCGTCACCACACCAGGCACATCACCAACTCTGCCAAGACCATCAGCCGGCTCGTCACCACACCAGGCACATCACCAACTCTGCCGAGACCATCAGCCGGCTCGTCACCACACAAGACACATCACCAACTCTGCCGAGACCATCAGCCGGCTCGTCACCACACCAGGCACATCACAAACGCTGCCGAGACCATCAGCCGGCTCGTCACCACACCAGGCACATCACCAACTCTGCCGAGACCATCAGCCGGTTCGTCACCACACAAGACACATCACCAACTCTGCCAAGACCATCAGCCGGCTCGTCACCACACCAGGCACATCACAAACGCTGCCGAGACCATCAGCCGGCTCGTCACCACACCAGGCACATCACCAACTCTGCCGAGACCATCAGCCGGTTCGTCACCACACAAGACACATCACCAACTCTGCCGAGACCATCAGCCGGCTCGTCACCACACAAGACACATCACCAACTCTGCCAAGACCATCAGCCGGCTCGTCACCACACCAGGCACATCACCAATTCTGCCGAGACCATCAGCCTGCGTTCAGCTGGAACCCGAAGTTCTTTGTTCACTAAGATAACAGCTCGCTGGAGCGGTGAGGCTCCTCTCCACCTACCTCATGCTCAGCCCAGCCCATGACCATGGCCACCTGATAACCGCCGCATGACCACCTCATGACCACCACTTGACCACCTCATGACCACCTGATGGCACTACATCTGGACCGAGAGGGATGGGTCTGTCCCGCCGGCACGGTGTCCGTGCCACCGCCGTCCGTACAGCCCGAGAGGGATGGGTCTGCCCGCCGGCACGGTGTCCGTGCCACCGTCGTCCGTGCAGCCCGAGAGGGATGGGTCTGCCCGCAGGCACCGTGTCCGTGCCACCGTCGTCCGTACAGCCCGAGAGGGATGGGTCTGCCCGCCGGCACGGTGTCCGTGCCACCGCCGTCCGTACAGCCCGAGAGGGATGGGTCTGCCCGCCGGCACGGTGTCCGAGCCACCGCCGTCCGTACAGCCCGAGAGGGATGGGTCTGCCCGCCGGCACGGTGTCCGTGCCACCGCCGTCCGTACAGCCCGAGAGGGATGGGTCTGCCCGCCGGCACCGTGTCCGTGCCACCGTCGTCCGTACAGCCCGAGAGGGATGGGTCTGCCCGCCGGCACCGTGTCCGTGCCACCGCCGTCCGTACAGCCCGAGAGGGATGGGTCTGCTCGCCCGCACGGTGTCCGTGCCACCGCCGTCCATACAGCCCGAGAGGGATGGGTCTGCCCGCCGGCACGGTGTCCGAGCCACCGCCGTCCGTACAGCCCGAGAGGGATGGGTCTGCCCGCCGGCACGGTGTCCGTGCCACCGCCGTCCGTACAGCCCGAGAGGGATGGGTCTGCCCGCCGGCACGGTGTCCGTGCCACCGCCGTCCGTACAGCCCGAGAGGATGGGTCTGCCCGCCGGCACGCGGCACGGTGTCCGTGCCACCGCCGTCCGTACAGCGCCACCGCCAGGCTGACCGCCGGCACGGTGTCCGTGCCACCGCCGTCCGTACAGCGCCACCGCCAGGCTGACCGCCGGCACGGTGTCCGTGCCACCGCCGTCCGTACAGCCCGAGAGGGATGGGTCTGCCCGCCGGCACGGTGTCCGAGCCACCGCCGTCCGTACAGCGCCACCGCCAGGCTGACCGCCGAGCGACTGCGGCGCGGGGGCCGTGCACCAATCTCTTCGGTCGGAGCCACCAGATCCGGGGCGATAACGCGTGGACACAGCTTCGCGGTCGACTTCACCTGGTCGCAGGCGGTGACGCGCCCGCAAATTTCTCTGCCGCGCTGACCTAACCTGTCCGCTGACATGGCGTGTCGTAGCGTGACGTAACGTAACGTGTCGTAACGTGACGTATCGTGACGTTACGTGTCGTGACGTGTCGTAACGTTACGTGTCGTAACGTGACGTGTCGTAGCGTGACGTGACGTGTCGTAGCGTGATGATCGGACAATCCCTGCCAGGTGACCTCATCAGGTCACAGATGACGTTATACTCGCAAATCCATGTCAGCTCAACCGGATCAGAGCCGACGCCCACCTTCAGCGGTCTTCAGCCAGACAATCATCGATCGGCGACCGTGTGATGTCACTCTTGTGTGGGACGCACAATCTCCACCGGCTGACCTCATCGCGTCGCACCGCGACACACGCGCTGATGTCGGCAGGACACGCGCTGGTGTCGGCAGGACACGCGCTGGTGTCGGCAAGACACGCGCTGGTGTCGGCAGGACACGCGCTGGTGTCGGCAGGACACGCGCTGGTGTCGGCAGGACACGCGCTGGTGTCGGCAGGACACGCGCTGGTGTCGGCAGGACACGCGCTGGTGTCGGCAGGACACGCGCTGGTGTCGGCAGGACACGCGCTGGTGTCAGCAGGACACGCGCTGGTGTCGGCAGGACACGCGCTGGTGTCAGCAGGACACGCGCTGGTGTCGGCAGGACACGCGCTGGTATCGGCAGGACATGCGCTGGTGTCGGCAGGACACGCGCTGGTGTCAGCAGGACACGCGCTGGTGTCGGCAGGACACGCGCTGGTGTCGGCAGGACACGCGCTGGTGTCGGCAGGACACGCGCTGGTGTCGGCAGGACACGCGCTGGTGTCGGCAGGACACGCGCTGGTGTCGGCGGACACGCACTGGTGTCGGCAGGACACGCGCTGGTGTCGGCAGGACACGGGATGGTGTCAGCAGGACACGCGCTAGTGTCGGCAAGACACGCGCTGGTGTCGGCAGGACACGTGCTGGTGTCGGCAGGCCACGCGCTGGTGTCGGCGAACACGCCCTGGTGTCGGCGGCCACGCGCTGGTGTCGGCAGGACACGCGCTGGTGTCGGCAAGACACGCGCTGGTGTCGGCGACACGCGCTGGTGTCGGCAGGACACGCCTAGTGTCGGCAAGACACGCGCTGGTGTCGGCAAGACACGCGCTGGTGTCGGCAAGACACGCGCTGGTGTCGGCAGGACACGCGCTGGTGTCGGCAGGACACGCGCTGGTGTCGGCAAGACACGCGCTGGTGTCGGCAGGACACGCGCTGGTGTCGGCAGGACACGCGCTGGTGTCGGCAGGACACGCGCTAGTGTCGGCAAGACACGCGCTGGTGTCGGCAGGACACGTGCTGGTGTCGGCAGGACACGCGCTGGTGTCGGCAGGACACGCGCTGGTGTCGGCAGGACACGCGCTGGTGTCGGCAGGACACGCGCTGGTGTCGGCAGGACACGCGCTGGTGTCGGCAGGACACGCGCTGGTGTCGGCAGGACACGCGCTGGTGTCGGCAGGACACGCGCTGGTGTCGGCAGGACACGCGCTGGTGTCGGCAGGACACGTGCTGGTGTCGGCAGACTGCTGCCGGAGCGGTACACGACACTTGAGTCTCCGCCGGCGGCAGGCCAGCCGGCTAGTTCACTCTCAGCAGGCGGTGGGCGGTGCCTGTGGCTGATGCCGGGCATCCGTGAGGTGTGGTGATGGCAGTTTGACGCCTATCGCCTATCTTGGTGGCGGTGTGCGAACAGCTGTCGCGCGCTTCCGACGAGACTCTGCGCGTGCTTGCCAGTGCCAGTCAGTGTTGAATAGACTCTAATGTACGCGTGGTGAGCCACGTTCAGTTCATCGTCTTACATCGGGGTTCATGCTGATGACTTTCGGTGAGTCTGGAAGAAATCCTGCTCGCCCCGTCGTGAATCCCAGTCACTTCCGATGAATCCCGCTCCATCTCAGACGAAAACCGCCGGCTTGATGAAACCCGGTGGACTCGAATGTCCGTGAACGTCGAATCAATGAAGTGGAGCGTGTTCTGACCCATGTCCCCGATCTGACCTGGTGTGAAGTGGAGCGTGTTCTGACCTGTGTCCCCGATCTGACCTGGTGTGAAGTGGAGCGTTTTCTGACCCATTTCCCCGATCTGACCTGGTGTGAAGTGGAGCGTGTTCTGACCCATGTACTCGATCTGACCTGGTGTGAAGTGGTGCGTTTTCTGAGCCATGTACCCGATCTGACCTGGTGTGTGCATCTGCATCTAGCTTGTTGGTTCGTTCCTCGTGCCTTCGTGCCTCTCGGCCACCTGGCACTTCGTGTGATGGTGCCGCACCTGTCTGTCTGCCAGCGACGGACGATCGGTGTCAGACTTGTCCCGGTAACGCATGATTAACTTGAACACCGACACTATCGGCACTCCCCCGGCGACATTCTCAGCACGGCGACGCCCGAACCATGATTAACTTGAACACCGACACTATCGGCACTCCCCCGGCGACATTCTGCCAGCGACGGACGATCGGTGTCAGACTTGTCCCGGTAACGCATGATTAACTTGAACACCGACACTATCGGCACTCCCCCGGCGACATTAACTTAAACACCGACACTATCGGCACTCCCCCGGCGACATTAACTTGAACACCGACACTATCGGCACTCCCCCGGCGACATTAGCTTAAACACCGACACTATCGGCACTCCCCCGGCGACATTAACTTAAACACCGACACTATCGGCACTCCCCCGGCGACATTAACTTAAACACCGACACTATCGGCACTCCCCCGGCGACATTCTTTCTTTGCTGCCGCTTGCTGTCAATAATCCGCAGTCACGGCGACCCGGCCAGGCACTGAATGGTGCTCTGTTAGCTGGTGTTCTGATGACTAGCGTTCACGCTAGTGTTTTGTTGACTGATGTGTGTTCGTTGGTGCTCTTTACCAGTCCTAACTGGCACCCCACCTCCTGAACTGGTGCTCTTATTGTCACTCCACTGATGTCGAGGTCCTGCGAAGGACAGTGTGGTGTGAGAAACACTAACATTTATATTGCAATATTACCACGAAACCGCTCTGTTCACAATTCACACACCAGCGCGCCGCGATAAGCCGGTGCTGCTCAGTGAGCCGCACTCCGGTATGAAGATCGTGTGCCAGGTGTACGTGGAGTACACTGGTGCCAGTGGCGTAGGATACGACTGTGGTCGACACCGTAATACCGTACTGCGGTGGTATCATCGGGAAATGAGTTCGTTTCTTGCTATATGGCTTTGAATGCTTATCATCACTTGTGTGGTAGTTTGCTATGATGCTGTATGCATGTCGTCTAGAAATTGACGACCGGCAATCACCTTGTCTGCTGCTTTCTGGACGATGACGAAGGTAGTGTTTTTATGGTTGCTTGATCTTGCCTTTGCTATTTTCGCACGGCACCGCCGTGTTATAAATAACAGCTGATATATTAAATACGAACCGCCGTCCATCCTGTGTGAATATTAACGTGACCGTTCACAGGTATCCACAAAATAAGAATACTTTACGTTTAGCAGTTCCAATCGCCAAATACGCCAAATCATCCATACAAATTCAAAGTGTGTAAGTTGCGGACCATCTTTTAAACCTCCCCATATGACGGGATGAATGCTACCCTACGGTGTTTCGTGATCACCAGAAAATGGACCGGCAGCACACCGCCGTTTGGAAAAGCTCATGATTCATGATTTGCTGATGAATTGATCAAGATATTTTGATCGGAACGTGCCAGGTCACCTAGCGATGACATCATTTGTGTAGTAACGCCCCCACACCTCCAGTTAAATCTTGTTTGACAAGGGCCTGCAGTGAATTCTCCACCACAACTCATTTGAAGGGGAAACTCACCTTTTGTTTGGCTCCCCCCTTCCCATCCTCCTCCTTCATCCAAGTAATACGTCTTACACGAGCCCTTGAGACATTCACTATCGTCCATACGCTGTATATGACAACTCATTTCGAAATCCAAACATTTACCTTCCGTACGTCATGCGTAGCAGCCGGTACCCTGTCTGAAGGTTAGTGCACGCGATAGTTGTATTTTTGAGGCATGCCATCTCTTCTCAGCCTACACCTGGTCTCTGGTGTCTGCTGAGCGGGAACATAGTGTTTTACTTCCTTCTCCCCGCTCAGCAGCCACCTCGGTCCTGTCTGTGATGGCTGTCCCCACTGTTCTCCTGACTTGCTGACTTGCTGGTGTGCACTGTGTTATTTGTTGTCCATGGCTGCTGCCGTCGATAGGACATTGCTGGTGTGTTTGTGACGTACCGTGTCTGACACTGTTGCTATCACAGGACACTTATGGTGTGTTTGTGATGTACCGTGTCTGACGCTGCTGTTGTTGATAGGATGCTGCTTGTGTGTTGGTGACGTACCGTGTCTGACACTGTTGCTATCACAGGACACTTATGGTGTGTTTGTGATGTACCGTGTCTGACGCTGCTGTTGTTGATAGGATGCTGCTTGTGTGTTGGTGACGTACCGTGTCTGACACTGTTGCTATCACAGGACACTTATGGTGTGTTTGTGATGTACCGTGTCTGACGCTGCTGTTGTTGATAGGATGCTGCTTGTGTGTTGGCGACGTACCGTGTCTGACACTGTTCCTACAAGACATATGGTGTGTTTGTGATGTACCGTGTCTGACACTGTTGCTATCACAGGACACTTATGGTGTGTTTGTCGATGTACCGTGTCTGACGCTGCTGTTGTTGATAGGATGCTGCTTGTGTGTTGGTGACGTACCGTGCCTGACACTGATGCTTTTGATAGAACACTGTTGGCGTGTTTGTGAGGTCCTGTGTCTGACGCTACTGCTATAACAGGACACTGCTGGTGTGTGGATGACCAGGGAGCAGCAGTATTCGGCACTGCCGTGCTCCGTGCTCTTCCACAGTGTTCTGCCCGCAAAACTCGCACGTCGACCAAATGTGAGTAGTCTTCTTTCCCTACACGAATTGTGTTGTCAGTATATTGTATTATTCAGCTTGGATGATGGATCCAAAGTTCGCAACTCTTCATTCCGAATTCCTTTGCTTAAGATTATGATGGCGAACCGGCAGGGCCGGGGGAATCGGTCACTCCCCCCTCCCCCTCCCCCATCCAACTTTAAGATTGTGAGAGCGTGCCCCTCCCCATCTTTAGGTAGGCGAAGTAATGTAATAGGAGTCTGCTGACACAGGACACACGAGGTCTGCTGGTACGGGACGCACGAGGTCTGCTGACACAGGACACACGAGGTCTGCTGGCACGGGACGCACGAGGTCTGCTGACATAGGACACACGAGGTCTGCTGGCACGGGGCGCACGAAGGAGTCTGCTGGCACAGGACGCACGAGGCACCTTAGTAATGCAGCTGAACGTCAAATGCTTCCCCCATTGGGGAGTCATCTGCTCTGGTGTCGCACAGGAGGCCTCCTGGAGAACACAGGATATCCTCTGATCGATACCGGGGACCTCTGACCGGTACAGGAGGCCCCCTGAGACACAGAAAGTACACTGAGAGACACAGGAGATCCCCTTACTAACAGTAGATCCCGTCACCGATACAAGAGCCCTTTCACAGACACAGGAGATCCCGTCACCGATGCAAGAGGCCTCTCACTGACACAGGAGATCCCGCCACCGGCACAAGAGTCCTCTCACTGACACAGGAGATCCCGTCACCGATACAAGAGCCCTCTCACTGACGCTGGAGATCCCGTCACCGGTACAAGAGCCCTCTCACTGACACAGGAGATCCCGTCACCGGCACAGGAGCCCCCCCCCCACACACACACACACACTGACACAGGAGATCCCGTCACCGGCACAGGAGGCCCTCTCACTTACACAGGAGATCCCGTCACCGATACAAGAGCCCTCTCGCTGACACAGGAGATCCCGTCACCGATACAAGAGCCTTCTCCCTGACACAGGAGATCCTGTCACCGGCACAGGAGGCCCTCTCACTTACACAGGCGATCCCGTCACCGATACAAGAGCCCTCTCACTGATAAAGGAGATTCCGTCACCGGCACGGGAGGCCTTCTCATCAGGACAGGAGATCCCGTCACCGGTACAAGAGCCCTCTCACTGACACAGGAGGCCCGCTCTCCGGGACAGGAACAGGGTTTGATTTGTGCTTTGTTCTTCCGGATGTGGAGAGGAAAATTTTTGGTAATCGACTACGGATATTTTTTTTGGGAAGCCTGTGAAATAAGGATCCCAGTTTTCACCTTCCAGTGAACATTGAACCCTGAGTCACCGAACAGTTCATTGTCAAACAGCACCATTGAATCCCGAAATGAGAAAATTAGAGGATACTTTCCTGGCGAGGATAATGTTCAAGATGAAAAAGCCAGCGACATCCTATTGTTCAAACCTGGACAATAGGGTGTTTAAAAAAATTAAAAGGTTGAAATTTTAACGAGATCAACTACCGTTCTGTGACGTTGAATGAGGAAACTCCAAATATAAAACTTCACTGGAATCGAAAAATATTATGGATCTCGCGATCGCGTTGTCTCCTATGTAACAGGCCGGTAACTCGTTCGAATCTCGGCATCGATGTTTCACAAAACTGGTTTTGCGATGCAACTAAGTGTGTTTTCGATCCTCTGAGACTTCAGATAACAAGATGCAGTAGAACAACATACTTTTGGTCGAAATAGACCGCTAAATTCAACTAAATATACCCTCATTCGAATATTCACATTCCCTATCTGCGAAACGTCGACACGAGATTCGAACTAGTGAGGAATGCTTCCTGTTTTCTGATTCCGGGTTTCATTTGTGCATTGTACAACGTAGAAACACGTAACAAAACGTGGCAAATAACATAGATAGATACATTACGGGAGGCGACGGTCAGTTGATATATTTACACAATTTACAGTTCAGGCCGACTTCAGTATAGGAGGCGGCGATGGGCCTGGACGACCTGCAGCAAATACTGCATTTCGACCTCGTTCTTGGTAAGGGCGGTGTTGAAGTCGGATATCAGTTTGATCCCACGTTCTGCTTCGTCGCTTAGGAAGGTCAGCTCCTAAACTACCGCCCGGTCCAGCTGGTAGGACTCGTCGTTCGCCCACCGGTTGGCTGGGATTATTGATCGCGTACAGTGCCTTCGCCAACCACCGCGCGTGGTTTAACGCGCTTGGTTGTCGGACTGTTTCCGGAACTTGGCCGGTAGCCACCACCAACGCCAATTTAGCGAACTCCCGGCAGTCGTCTCCGCGCTCCTGCCACCGCCTTCAGCACATCCGCCGTCGCCACGCGCCACTCTTCCAGCTGGCCAAGGAGTAAATCCAGGAACACCTCCGCTTCCACAGGGATCACTTGTTGCAGCTATTTGTATCAGGACCGCTTGAAGAGCGCGATCTCGGATCCTGACAACTTGTTCATGGGGGCTCTGAAGACGGCGGCCAGCACGAGCTCCAGGATGTGGTGACGACAAGCCAGATGGAGCAGTGGCCGGTATAATTTTCCCTCCAGCAAAATGCAATACCCGAACTAGACTCCGGTGTTCGAAGCAGTCGTGCCAAATGAGATCCCAGCAACTCGCTTCTCCAGCCCCCACTCCACGAGTACCTCTGTCGCTTTGTTCGCCATGGCCTCACCGGTGCCGGCGGGGAGGGCGGACACTGCCAGTAACTTGTCATGCGAGAGCTGAGGACTTGAAACGACGAGTGTGAGGCGGTCGACGCATCCCGGCTCACCGTCGATGTTCGACATGAGCTTGCCATCCCAGTGCAAACAAGGACTGCGTCGACGGCTTGCGCCTCCTTGGCGAATTCCGCTCGCACACGAGCTGCAGTTATCGATCTAGCCGTTCCTTGTGTGCGATAAATTGAGGGAAAGGAAGAAGACGACTTGCGCTCAGCTTAGGCGACAGCCGTCACGACTTGCGATGCCTGACGATGGTAGATCTTCGTCCTGCCAAGCGCTACAGCGATGTCAGGCGTCATCTGGAGCAGAGATGGGCAAAACCGCAATAATTTCTAAGCTCTTGACTCGGTTCAATTGGATTTTATTGCACTTCCACGCCATGTAATTATCCTACATAGGATTTGCATTCACAAAGGAAACAATTATTACGACTTTTATCCAGCACAGCCTTAATCCGCAATGAATACCTGGCATATTAGTAATTTTCAAGTCCATCTGCATGCTCCTTACCTTGAGTCGTTTGGTGGGCAACGACGAGCCAGAGGTACTCAGCCGTTGTGGAGACACCTACTCCGATGATAACATCGAAGAGTCATTCAGTTGAGCAACCGCAGTCGCCGACGCTTTCCGACGTAGTTTCTTCTCCATCTTCACCCGCGCCGCCTCTTGTTCAGCTCGCTTCATCATCCTCTCCGACTTCTTTGCCAGATCCTCGTCCACTTTCCCAAACACCATCTTTCACTCTTTCCGTTGGTCGACGAGGAATGTACGGTTCTCTTCAATCGTGATCATCTTCAACGCACCGTGATGGGAGATGTCGAATAGCCTCAACAGCTTTCCCTCCAGCATGGCGGCGGACAAGTGATGCCCATGATCTGACCTGCGCTGCTTGATCCTCATGCTGTTTTCATACTTGGCGATCAAGGCGACAACTTACGGGCTGCATTCTTTATGTCAGAAAGAGGAGTTCTTCCGATTATTTAGCCATCTGATGTCTCAAATGTTCCAAACATATACTAATTTGTAATGCAAAATCAGTTTTGTGAAGCATCAACGCCGAGATTCGAACGAGGTGCTGGCCGGTTACACAGTGGAAACTTTGACGCACTTGCGGGATGCCTAAATATTCTTCAATTCGAATGACATTTTATATTTGGTGTTTACTCATCAAACATCACCAAACGATAGATTATACCGCATAAAAAGTCGTGTGTGAAAAAATGGTTCCACATAAAATGAAACACCCTACTGGACAGCTGGCCACTCACTTGTATGGAAGGCACGGCCCGAGTGAAATGTAAGTTAGGTGGTGAAGCGAATTACTTTTACCCCGTATGCCTAGGCACCGTCTACACCTACTTAAAACCAGTAGGACATCAGACAAGCAAAAAAATGCCCACACAACCAGCACTTGTTGGTCTCCATTTGGCGCTGTCCGGCTTCATAGACTGATGCGTGGCCAAATAATCGAAATATTCAAAGCAAACAAACCCACACATGGCCAATGGCGGACCCAGCTCACTTCCAGGGGGTGGAGTCAAGTCGTACCTGGAGAATCACTGCTCAGGTTGATGCGGCAACAATGTGACGAAGAAACAATACACTATTCATATTGAAAATACTTAATACATGTTCTCAATTGATGAATTGAATATAGGAAGAAGCATGATTTGGCACGTGTTGCTTTGAGAGTGAGTTCGAATTAATTATTTGTTTCAATTCCAATATTTCACAAGAGCGATTATCCGAATGATGATCATTCGTGTTCAAGATTATTCTCGAAAATACAAACATATGCAGATATGAGATATCTTAGGCTTTATCGTCCCGTTAATGTTAAATAGTAGTGGTAGTCTAGCTGGCATCGTAGCATTATGTTCAGAACAGGACAGCACTATTTTCCAACATCACATGTGAAAGGAGTGCGAATTTCATTCTACTGTTGGGGCGTGTTTCGCAATGGCGTACATTACAAGTGAAAACAGAGACTGGTATTGTCAACAAAACAAATATTAAGCAAATATGTGGTTGCTAGGAGGGCATGACAAAAGAGTAGCTCGAAATCTGATCAGGGAGACGCGTAGATTCGATGAGCAGACTTCAACCTCAGCCAGACCAGGGGCGGATGCAGAGAGAGGCACTGGGGGGGCATGTTCCACAGTATCTCCTCGTAAAGTGGCGTCCCACCGGCTGCGAAACGCCCCATTGTGGAAGGCTCGACTGCTCCTTTCTCGCTCAACGAATTTCTCAGCCAAAATTGCCATTTCAGAGGAAAAGGCTCCCCTTTGAGACGAAACGCTTCAGTATGCTCGAGTGCAGCCCTCCCCTCACTCAACTTTTTTTCCGCCGCAGGCGCCTCTCCAAGTAGTGTGGGGCACACTACTTGAAGAGGCGCCTGCGGCAGTATTGTGGGGAGTGTGGGGCACACTACCCATGCATATTCCTGGATCCGCCCATTGCCCCAACCCACCTTTCCCATACGTGAGCTTGTCTGATGTCGTCCACTACTGCTAGTTTTATTGGTAACTTTTTCATGGATGAAAAAAATCAATTTCAATTAATCTCACTACTTTTCGCCAGGCCCACTACAAAGCTTGTTTCTATGCATTTTATCAGGCCTATGAACATACGGGAGAGGAAGCCCGCACCGCGAAATGGAGCCCCACGCCTCCTCCTGTCACCCTCGAACATCAACTTGAAAATAGTGCCTATGCCCCTGCAAACCATCCTGATAATTTCGTAATGAAGCCTGTCACGTATGCTCCTTAACACATGCTAAGCTGACAACTTTAGAGTACGTTTTATTGCCGTCGCATGTATCATGAACTGCCTTTAGCGAGTGTTATGCTGTCTTGTTATGCTGCCTACCGCACTGCTTTAGCGAATGGGACTCCAGAGTTCCCGTCGGGACCCTAAAAAATTGGTGCCTGAGTCCCAAATAAATAGGTGGGGCCTCGAAATCTCCTACCAGGGCCGAAAACTGCCCGCCGGGCCCCGAAAATCGTGCTGGGGTCACAAACGTCGCTTCAGGTTTCGCAAAATTAGCATCAGGGTCCCATCCCTTCTCCCATCCCATCGCGGCACAAAAGGGGCTCGAGATCTCGCTCCCCCCCCCCAAAAAAAAAAAAATCGCTGGGAGCCAAAATATTTCCGTCGGCTCCCCCACAGTTTGAACCGGAAGCTCCGAATAAACACAGTGCTGACTCGAAGACTCCCGGAAGGGCCTGAGAACTGATGTCGGGACCTCGAAGACTCCCGAAGGGCCTGACAACTGATGTCGGAACCTCGCAGTTCGTGCCTGAGCCCGAAAGATCGCGCCGCGGCCCTGAGAAATCGCACTGTGACCTAACAAATTATAGCCCGGGACCAAATAATACAGCGTGGCTCCAAAAATCGCATCGAGATCCGAAAAAATTCAAGCCTGTGCCGCACACAAATAGACAGAGCTTCTGAAAAGTAAACATTTGGGTCCGGCAAATCACTCAGAACCAAAAATGGGACCAGAGACCCCCAAACATCGCGTAGGGCACCGAAAGAAATGTACTGGGGCTGGATAAAAACGCGGCGGGTACACAAATACGGCGCCGAGGGCCCGAAAATCATTCCAGAATCCGGGCTTCTAAAAATCCAGAAGAGGTCCCGAAAAAATCGTGTCGAGCCCCGAAAGTTCTCCTCTGGTCCTCAGAACTACGCTCTTGGGCCCAAAGAATCGCGCCGTCACCTCCAGAAATCGCACCGGAGACCCCACAAAATCCTGGTGGGGCTCCAAAAATGTGTGACTGGGGCCCAAATATGCAAAGAGGGGCCATAAAAGCACAACGTGGCCGCAATAACAGCATGAGAGCCTCAAAAAGAGGCCCGGGAAAAGCAACATGGTCTTAGAAAAGAACAATAAGACACGCTGGACACTAAGTAAGCACATCGGGGCCTTCGGAAAAGTTTCGGTGCCACCAAAACACCCAAAACACCGTGGGTCCACGAAAACGTATGAATACTCTAAAGCGCCGGGGTCCAAATGTTTCCTGGGCCCCCAACACAAATGAGCTGGGGCCCTAAAACACATCAGTAGACGAATGCGAACTTAACGGATAAAAACAAATACCGAACCAGCGCCTCTGTCCGGTAGCCAATCTGGGAGCATAGGCAAACAAAGGGATGAGGTGCATCATAGCTCAGCGTGGTACCCGGATATCTTCCTACCGAAATATGTGCTCCCACCAGAAGTGATCATCGAATTAAACTCATCGAATTTTCCCGACAACCCCCGATACGAAGCATTCTAGGACGTAAAAAATGGCACCAGACTATCATGTGAAAGCAATTAGCAAAACTTACGGGACCATGCAGAAACCACAGAATCGCATGGAGTGTTGCGAGTGCGCCGAATGCGCAAGGCGAAAATTCGCTAGCATGGTGGCGATCGAGAGTTATAAACTGAAATGCGTGAAAAAGGAACATGTTACATTTTTAATGATTTGCGCGGGTGTAATTTGAGCAGTGCGAGCTGATTTATCAAATGATAACAGTAAAACAAATTGGAAGATGGGGAGGGGGTTCAAATCCGGGATTTAGAAACAATGATGGCAGATTGGGCTCCTCCACAGGATAATTATGTTGGTCACTAATAATGCTAAGAACAAATGTTTTAAAATGGGTCCCTTCGAAAAAAGTCGAAATCCGAGGAGGATTTCTTAATGGTGATACGTGGCCACCACCATGTCCGATTAGGTCTCTTCCCCCTCCCTTCTGACTCAAATCCTATGTACGCCACTGATCCGCTGTCGTGCGATTTTCGCTTCAGGTCTTGCATTATGCAACACCACATATTTATGATAGTGCCTACACGGAGGTAGACCTGTTCGTGGTGGAAATGCACATCGCGTCCGATGATTTGTAATGATTTGTTATCTTGCAATAGCTGGAATGATTGCTGGTCACGATCAGCTTCGGATGAGAATTTGAATCCCATCTTTGAAGTCATGACTAACACTTGCTCTGTCGGTTTGTACCTGGATCATGCTTTTAAAGCACTGTTTGTTCCCTGTTGATGCTTAGTTTTTCGTGTGCTATCCCAGGATTAACCTGTTTCAGGTGCCACCCACAGTCCCAAGGCCTATCTGAAGCTAGCCCGCCGGTCTTGGTTTATCCCAGAATTAACCTGTTTCAGGTGCCACCCACAGTCCCAAGGCCCTATCTGAAGCTAGCCCGCCGGTCTTGGTTTATCCCAGAATTAACCTGTTTCAGGTGCCACCCACAGTCCCAAGGCCTATCTGAAGCTAGCCCGCCGGTCTTGGTTTATCCCAGGATTAACCTGTTTCAGGTGCCACCCACAGTCCCAAGGCCTATCTGAAGCTAGCCCGCCGGTCTTGGTTTATCCCAGAATTAACCTGTTTCAGGTGCCACCCACAGTCCCAAGCCCTATCTGAAGCTAGCCCGCCGGTCTTGGTTTATCCCAGAATTAACCTGTTTCAGGTGCCACCCACAGTCCCAAGGCCTATCTGAAGCTAGCCCGCCGGTCTTGGTTTATCCCAGGATTAACCTGTTTCAGGTGCCACCCACAGTCCCAAGGCCTATCTGAAGCTAGCCCGCCGGTCTTGGTTTATCCCAGAATTAACCTGTTTCAGGTGCCACCCACAGTCCCAAGGCCTATCTGAAGCTAGCCCGCCGGTCTTGGTTTATCCCAGAATTAACCTGTTTCAGGTGCCACCCACAGTCCCAAGGCCTATCTGAAGCTAGCCCGCCGGTCTTGGTTTATCTGAAGCTAGCCCGCCGGTCTTGGTTTCTCAGTCGCTCACATTGACGCATTGCAGTCGTACACACAAAGGACGAGATTGGTACATGCTGCTTACATTTCTCTGAACTGAATATTTACGTCCGACGACTGAGCGTGTGTAGCATCCCCATCTCATTCGCATTATACACGTGAGTTACCTGGGAATCAGTTAACCGTGATATTTTGTTTCAGCAAGGAAACAGCAGAGGAGGAAGGGGAAGGGGAAGCGAAGACGAGGTGGGTTTCGACGTCCGTTTTCCATGTCACACTGCACACGTCCCATATATTGATGAGAAACCTTGAATAACGCGATTATAGTGTTTGTCATTGGCTGAATATCTATTATGGTTGTTCGCATGGAAAATGACATCTGTCATGACAACAATGTAGCCGCGTTTTGATCTTATTTGTGTCCCAACGGATACTTCCGGAGCTTATAACGATAACAATGCCTGCTGAGAAGTGCAACTTGCGTGTATTAACACAACCAGAATGGCGTGATAACGCATGTGGACCTATGCCCGCCCCAGGCTGCGGCAGTAGAAACAAGAGGATATTCAGCGACAACGCCATGAGCTTGATCAAACAGCAATATCAGAACAAAGCGCATCCAAGGACCGGTGAGTCAGTCAGTGGTGAATTCGTACAGCTTGAGTTGGTAAAGTTGTGTATATATATATATATGTATTTATTTATATATGTGTGTATGTGTGTGTGTATGTGTATGTATGTGTGTGTGTGCTTTCCAGCACCCAACCACCTGACTTTCCGTCATCTAGTACCTTCAGTACGATGTTTCCTCTGCTTTACTCTCTTCAAGCACCGACACTGTTATTTCTTTGTGTATTGTTGAACTATTCTGCCCCGCATTGCTACACCATTGGGCTCTCTTCATACCCATTCTTTCCGTCCGCCGAGACTTTGTAATCGTGTACACCTTTCGTATCCAACACCAAACCCACGACCCACACCAATGCAATAACTCACAACATGGGCACTGACACCGAGACAAGCACACCCACGGGTGATCACTTCCTCTGCCGCCGGGATGATGGGGAATCCATGGGCTCCCTTGACCCCTGGACGATGGGGGAGGAAATCATCCGTTGGACACGAACGCCCCTACACGCACACCAAGTTAGGTCGAGGCGCTTCTGATCCAGGTCTACGACAACCAAGACGCAGACATGCTTCCCCGCATCCAACTGATCACGGACATAACGCCAATCACCCATAATCAAGTCTTAACCAATCATCACAACACCAGCCACACATCTCAACACCTCACAAGGCACCATATATGCAAGGGAGTTGACCTGGATGACGGAGGACCTGACCCTCAACTCTGGATGCCAGGGGATCTCCTCCGTCTGCAGGGTCCCGCCCCATCACACAAACAAGACACACACACACATCCTCATACTGACATTCAACACAAGACAGCCGCACACACACGTTACAGCAGGATATATTAAGTACACAGTGACACCACGAGCACCCCTCCCTCGACGCTGTCAATTCTGTCAGCGCTACGGCCACTCGCGGGGGGGAGGGGGATGCCATGACACGACACCAACTTGTGATACCTGTGCCGCCCCACATCACACCGACACACGCACGAGGGGGGGGGGGGGTGCCATGACACGACACCAACTTGTGATACCTGTGCCGCCCCACATCACACCGACACACGCACGAGGGGGGAGGGGGTGCCATGACACGACACCAACTTGTGATACCTGTGCCGCCCCACATCACACCGACACACGCACGAGGGGGGGAGGGGGTGCCATGACACGACACCAACTTGTGATACCTGTGCCGCCCCACATCACACCGACACACGCACGAGGGGGGAGGGGTGCCATGACACGACACCAACTTGTGATACCTGTGCCGCCCCACATCACACCGACACACGCACGAGGGGGGGGATGCCATGACACGACACCAACTTGTGATACCTGTGCCGCCCCACATCACACCGACACACGCACGAGGGGGGGGATGCCATGACACGACACCAACTTGTGATACCTGTGCCGCCCCACATCACACCGACACACGCACGAGGGGGGGAGGGGGTGCCATGACACGACACCAACTTGTGATACCTGTGCCGCCCCACATCACACCGACACACGCACGAGGGGGGGGTGCCATGACACGACACCAACTTGTGATACCTGTGCCGCCCCACATCACACCGACACACGCACGAGGGGGGAAGGGATGCCATGACACGACACCAACTTGTGATACCTGTGCCGCCCCACATCACACCGACACACGCACGAGGGGGGGGTGCCATGACACGACACCAACTTGTGATACCTGTGCCGCCCCACATCACACCGACACACGCACGAGGGGGGGTGCCATGACACGACACCAACTTGTGATACCTGTGCCGCCCCACATCACACCGACACACGCACGAGGGGGGGGTGCCATGACACGACACCAACTTGTGATACCTGTGCCGCCCCACATCACACCGACACACGCACGAGGGGGGGATGCCATGACACGACACCAACTTGTGATACCTGTGCCGCCCCACATCACACCGACACACGCACGAGGGGGGGGGATGCCATGACACGACACCAACTTGTGATACCTGTGCCGCCCCACATCACACCGACACACGCACGAGGGGGGGGGGTGCCATGACACGACACCAACTTGTGATACCTGTGCCGCCCCACATCACACCGACACACGCACGAGGGGGGGTGCCATGACACGACACCAACTTGTGGTACCTGTGCCGCCCCACATCACACCGACACACGCACGAGGGGGAGGGGTGCCATGACACGACACCAACTTGTGATACCTGTGCCGCCCCACATCACACCGACACACGCACGAGGGGGAGGGGTGCCATGACACGACACCAACTTGTGGTACCTGTGCCGCCCCACATCACACCGACACACGCACGAGGGGGGAGGGGTGCCATGACACGACACCAACTTGTGGTACCTGTGCCGCCCCACATCACACCGACACACGCACGAGGGGGGGAGGGGGTGCCATGACACGACACCAACTTGTGATACCTGTGCCGCCCCACATCACACCGACACACGCACGAGGGGGGGGGGGTGCCATGACACGACACCAACTTGTGATACCTGTGCCGCCCCACATCACACCGACACACGCACGAGCGACACGCGGCGCTGGGCGGGATGCGGCGGTGGCCACGACTCCTGGGACAGGGCCTGCCCTCGGTGGGGAAGGAGAGATAAATCCTCCGTCTTGTCCACCTAGAGGGCTGGACCCTGGCGCGGGCGAGGTCGTGGGTCAACGACCAGCGGCCGGCGCAGCCCACACGTCGCCAAAAGCCGTTCACAATAACGGTGCAAACACTCAAAGTATACGGCTGAACCACTAAAATCAACACAGTGTACCAACGCAACTCAGAGAGATGCAACACTATGGCCACAATCCACAACACAAAACACACCACAAGAGCCAAAATCGAACAAGCCACAACGTAACACACCCACCCGCCCAACACGGGCACCACCCCCAATACCGCAGCGCGAAACACGCAAACCATCACCCTCACCACGCCCACAAGAACTCCACGGCAAAAACGCGCACCCCGTAAAAACCAACAATTCCAATACGGACCAATAACAGATTCAGACCTTTCAGACCTCTCAGACAATAACTACGAAACTTCAGACAGCCCCTCTTCCATACCCAATGCACCCACAACACGATCAACCAACAAAGCAAACGCCACCTCTACCAACAACAAACCATCCACTAGTGTCAAAACCAACCGACAATGTACAACCTCCTAACAACTCTTTCACCTTCTCTCTCCGTACACTACCTTTTTGGTGTGAAAAAAAAAAAACCAAACCAAAAAACAACAATCAAACAGTCACAGAGAGGTGTGTACGTGTTTACACCGCTTCCTGGGATTGACGTGGAAAAGAACAAAAAGAACAAAAGGCCAAGCAATCAAAGAAACAAAAAAAAACGAACACTAATTTCACATGGCAAAACAAAAAGGCCCATGACAGTGTATGATGTGCGTTCTTGCGATGTTTACTGAGAATGGCGATGACCCGACCCCCCCCCCACCCACCGCACACACTCTACACCCCTACCCTACTCCGGCACCGTCCGGACCACTACTACGACTCAACCCATCAAGGTTTGCTTACTGCTCTCAGGAAATCTTCGGCTCTACTCGCGTAAACAGCCGATATCACCGTACTGGTGGCAGGCTGGCCAAACTCGACCAGCAACAACAATATATATATATATAGAGATATATATATATATATATATATCATATACAGATATATACGTATATATGTATATATATGTATATATATATATATATATATATATATATATATATATATATATATATATATATATATATATATGTATATATATATATATATATATATATATGTATATATGTATATATATATATATATATATATATATATATATATATATATATATATATATATATATATATATATACATATATATATATAAATCGCTCTCTCACTTTCTCTATCTATTATCTCTCTCTCTCGCTTGCTCGCTCTAGGCAGCACGTATTAGGCGGTCTGATTGGCTGTAATGGATACGATATGTAATTGGCTGAGGGGGACCTCACCCGGTTGCTATTGGCAGGCGTCAGAGCGGAGGAGAACCTGGAGAAGACGGCAGCTGAATGGAAGTTCTCGAAGCTGGACAAGAACAGGGATGACCAAATATCGCGCCTAGAATTCCGCCGTCTCCGAAAGCAAGTAACGTTCTTCTGCATCCATGCAGCTATGCACTGCACAACCAATTTCAATCACAGGTTTCCTTCGCCAGACCAAAAACTCTGTCAAAGTCTCACTCACGTCTTTGGAGATGGATAGTGGCAACTAACGGTTTTAGACATTTCTGTATGGTGTGCGGATGAATAGGAAATAGGACGAAACAATCGCAATTACTGTGGAACCCCACAATACAAAAAAAATCACCTCACGGGGATTGATCTGCTTTGACCTGAGAGATGTTACCGAGGATGAGATCGTCGACGGGCTGGGTCAATAACTTTCGTCCCGGTCCAACCGTGACGGTGGGGAGTAGATCCAAGCTCATCAGTTTAAGAGGCCTGTTCGGCCCTCTCCTCCCAAACCCAGTCCATCCTTGACTACCACATCACCTACCAAAACCACGCCAACATGCATACCTCCGCTTACTCCACCCTCTTCCAAAACCACCCTCGTTAGCTGAACCCTCATCTCAGGAGGGGGGCAGTGTCTCCTCCTGCCACGTCTCGCTAGTACCGCCCTCACGATTTGGGGGCACCGGGTCTAGTAACCCGTGACGGGTCGCGTGACCTCTCGCTTTGCGTACGTCTTGCCGGTCCGTCACAGGCCGATGGCCCGCCAGAATCCCTGCCTGAGACCTCTCGGGCAATCCCCGTGAGGGTTCCTGGCGATGTGATGGGCCCACCTGCCGTTCCCCCTCGTCAGAGCCAGAAACACTTTTCCCCTATTGCCGGACGCAAGAGGACATCACCCTGGCCAATTTCGCCACCGGGCGGTGGAAGCTCTAGGAACCGTCCGCGAGCACATTCTGCGTCCGCGGAGGCCAGGATCCACACTGGTGGATCCTAATCAGCTCATGATACTGGTCATTGATGTGACATTTTTAAAATTGAATTCTGAAACTTGGATGTCCTGGGACAGGGCCAGTTTGTATGCATGAACAGGCCTACCACTTTTAACTTCCAAAACACTTTATGACCTATATATCAACTGTTTTACAATGTAGCTGTCGATGTTTTACAACTAGTGCCCAGGACCTCCAGATGGTTTTAAACCGGCACGGTCCTGTGGCAGTATGTGCCCAGGAAACCAAGCTTCCACCTAACTACACGGTATCGTGGAGTGGGTACTCGATAATTCGGAAGGATGTGGTGACTGATGCTGTGGCACACGGTGGAGTGTTACTGGTGGTTCACAACAGCGTCCATATGAGAGATCTAACGTGTACGACGCTTCAGGTGGTTGCTGCTCGAGTGCTTTTTTGACACCGACCTATCACGATATGCTCCCTATATCTCCTTCCAGTGACTGTGTTCTCCACCTTTGAACTTCCTCACTTGTTGTCGGAAATGCCTACACCGGTCTTGCTTTTCGGCGATTTTAACGCTCACCACGCGTTATCGGGATACGACGATATTAACACCCGTGATCGACATCTGGAATATCTTATTCTTAACGAAAATACCGGGACACGAACACATTTATCCACGCCCCCAGGAAGCACTTCCACCTTAGACCTCAGCCTGGTCAGCCCACAGCTAACCGAGTGCCTCGAGTGGACGGTGCACTCGGATCCATCGGGGAGCGACCATTTCCCGATCTGGTTAAGTTACCTGGACGGCTCAGTTTTATGACCGCGCCCGCAGTGATGGAATTTTGAGAAAGTAGACCGGGGTAGATTTCAGGAGAAGGCTGAAGCCGCTTTCTGCGCCGAACCAAGGTCTCTGCTACCAGTGACTGAATTCACCGCACCGCAGTCGGAATGCGCCTCCTCAAGTATCCTCAGGACCTCTGGATTACCTCGACGCACCCCTGTACCGTCATGGACATAGGATGGCCGAGACACCATCCATGCTCGAAGATGCGCATTTCGAGCGTTGAATTGCAGCAGCACCACTGTCAACCTAATAGAGTTTAGAGACATGCTCGAGCCCTAGCCTGGCGCACTATGGGAGAGGCCAAGCGTGTTTTATGGCGTGAGTATGTCGGCTCACTTAATCGATCTTTGCCAACCTCCTCGGTTTGGTCTGGCATCAAAAGCATCTCTGGTCAATTCTGTGCAGACCCATTTCCCACGTTGCGGTTGGTGACCGTGAGGTGGCGCATCCCGTTGATGTGGCCAACAAGATTGGACGTGCTCTGACAGACGTTAGCCGCGCCGGCAACGGCGAACCACAATTTATACGCCACAAAGCCCGCTGTGAATCGACTTCGATGGACTTCTCCCCTCAGAGCACTTGTCGTATAACCGGTGTTTTACCCAGGGCGAGGTGAAATCAGAAATTAACTCGTTACGTAGTGTTGCCGAAGGACCCTATGACGTGCACAGTGAGCTGCTGAGACACCTGCCTTCCTCTGTCGTCTGAGCTTCTACGTACTTTGAACCACATACGGATGAATGGGGGGGGGGGGGGTGGCACCCTCCATCCTGGGACCAAGGTACAGTGGTCCCATGCTTGAAACCTGGAAAACGCGGCTTAAACTCCCTAGATTATCGTCCAATCTCTTTGAGTTCTGCTTTATGGAAGCTAATTGAGAAACTTGTGAATGGACGTCTGTCCTGGCTTTTAGAAGAAAAAACACGACTTTTTTTTGTAGACATCCAATGCGGCTTTCGCAAAAATAGGAGCACCATTGATCATATTTTAATCCTGGATACCGAAGTACGCCTCGCTTTTAACAGGAAGTGACATCTAGGCGCTATATTTTTTTAAATCGGAAAGTCGGGGAATCGTTTTGATTCCCCGATTTTTTACACCACGAATGGTTTTTTACACCACGAATGGTTTTTACACCACGAATGGTTTTTTACACCACGTGGCGTCGGGGAATCGTTTTGAAAATCCAGAAGCATGAGATCCGACGAGAACTGAGCACATTGTTGCAAAACATTTGCAACATGCAAATGCTGCAAAACAAATCGTTATTTTCGTGCAGGAGTCGGAAAATGCCTTTCGGATCGGTTTGCCCAAGAGAACTGAGTCATACAAAGGAGTGTCCTGAGTGTGACCCTTTCAGGGATAATGATCAACCATATTGGGGACTCACTTCCTCTGAGCGTTGGGCGATCCTTATATGCCGATGATTTCGCTATATGGTCATGTGCCTCACGAAACTGCCGATGAAACGACAGCTACAGCTAGCCGTCAGATGTTTGGAGAAGTGGGGGAGTACGAAGGGATCCCGCTTCTCCACAGCAAAGACTATTGCCTGTTGCCTCCACAGCCAGACTGTTCCGTCGATTCATGGCTGATTTAGTGCCGAAAGGAGATTGACTTTTCCTGAGTCGGATAGCATTTGGAAGAAGGGGTATGCCAATTGATCCGGGCCAGCCACAGTGTTACTTACTTTGGATAGGGATATATTTAGTTCATAGAGAGCATAGGAGATATTATATGGTTCAGCGTTGTCAGAGGTAAAGTTGCTGGCGGCGAGAATGTTGTGAAGGAATGTGATGGTGTGTTGCGGGTATTGTGTGTTTGGGGAAATGTCAGCGTAATGGCTTGGGAAGTATTCCGTGACGTCTCTGGGTTCTGTTATGTGGCGTTGGTTAATTGTCAGTTGTGGGAACGCGCGTTGTGGGGATCTGCCATTGGGGAAGTTGTAAATTTGGGTCCAAATTTGGGAGATGGAGATAAATCGATTGAATGAATTGGAATAGAGTTGCCAGCTGTGTTTTTCTTTTGGCTGCGAGGATAACCTGCCGACAACGTTTCTTAGACTCGCGGGCTTCTAACATGTTTTGTGTGAAGAGATTTTCCCGAAATTTCCGCTCAGCCCGCCGCCGCTGGACGGACGGCGCGTTGACATTCGTCCTTCCACCACGGCACGTGCTTACGGCCGGGCAGCGACGAGTGTGGGGGACGTGTTTTTCTGCCGCGAGTATTATGGTATACAGGAATGCCGACATTTGTGGGTGAGACTGGGGAGGGAAGACAGTATCAATTTCTTGGGAAAAAGATGGCCATTTCGCTTTGCGAGCGTTCCAGTGGAGTACAAATGAATAATCTCTGGACTGGGCTGAGCGTACAAGTATGACATGAATGGGGAAGTGGTCGCTAAAAAGGGGATCGGGAGGAGGAGGGTTGGAAGCCGAAGTCAGAGAGAGGTCAATGGCAGATGGACGGAACGGGGCAATGTCTGTGTTCTGAGTTGATATTTGGTCCTTTAAAAAGACCATGCTGTGGGTGTTGAGAGTTCCAATGTGATGTCCGCGTGGAGATGTGATGTGGCAACCCCATGCCTGGTGGTGGGCGTTGAGGTCGCCCAGCATCAGATATAGGTGTGGGAGAAGACCGAAGAGGTTGTTCACAGAAGCTAAGTATAGCGTAGGAGTAGGTGGAAGATATAGAGAAAGCACAGTGAGCTCTAGATGTGCAATTTGGACAGCTGCGGCAACAAAATTCATGTTGCCGGTAATGGAGATCGGGCGATGGGTGAAGTGTCCGAGACAAATAAGGCTATCTCGCCGCCTCGAGGCTCTGTATAATTTCTGCTATGGGTATAAATGGTGTAGCCAAAGATGTTAAAATGGTTCGGGTCATGGTCGCGCCATCGGGTCTCCTGAACGGCGGTAATCAATGGTTTATTTTTGATGGTATATTCCTTGAATTTTGCCGAATGGGATATGAGAGACGTCGTATTCCATTGGGCAAGAATTCAGTGGTGGGTGTCTGCATTAATGGTGGTAATCACGCTCCCGCAGCCGCGTGTGTGGCGGTGATGGTGTGGCAGAGTCGTCCAATTCACAATCGGACGACTCTGGCGTGGAGGGGTGCTCTGGGTCCCTGGGGGAAGGGGTCCTGGCAGAGCGACCGGGGTTCGGGGATAGCCTGGAAGGACAGGGAGGGGGAGAGGGGAGGCACAGGGATGGCCCTGAAGGGGCGGCGAGGGAGAGGCCCGAGCCCGGCGAGGGAGAGGCCCGAGCCCGAGAGGGCACGGCGGCCGGTCGGCTCTGGGGGGCCGGGAGGCGAAGGCGCCGGCGAGGGGAGCGGGGCGAGGGGAGCGGGGCGCGGGGCCGGTGCAGGGAGAGGAGGGATGCAGGGGGGGGGGGGGAATGTGGGCTCGGAGGGCCGGGGCGGGAGGGGAAAAGGGCGAGCGGCTTCCTCGGCTGGGGTCGGCCAGAGGGGTTGGAGAAGGAGTGAGTCCAGGCAGAAGGTTTCCTCTGTGTCGCAGGCGGGGCTGGGGGAGGGGCGGACAAGCGTTGGCGCTTTCGCTTCTTCGCGGCCAGCCAGGCTGGGCATTAGGGGTGGGAGGCAGGGTACAGACCCGAGCAAGCTGCGCAGCAGGTCTGGGCAGTGTCGCACTGCGCTGCGGGGTGGTTCTGAGCGCAGCGGCCGCACACAGGGCTGCTGGCTCGGCAGGCACCGTGGTGGTCATATCTTTGGCAAAAGCCACAGCGCGTGGGCGGCGGGGTCCATGGGGTTCCCTCCCTCTCCCCTTCGGTGGGGAGGGGGAGGGGCTCCCGGGCATACCGGAGGTAGGAGGGGCGTGCAGGTGTCCGTGGAAGAGGGCACCCAGAAGGGGTACAAGCAAGATAGTCACCCTGAAGTGGTGCTGCAAAGAATTGGTGAAATGAACTGTATTGGAAAGCTGGAGAAAGTACAGAGTTGGAGGAATAGGATCAGTCGGTCAGTGGCGGGCGCAGTAGGTTGGCGCCATCCCGAAGGGGTAGCGCTAAAATGGACCCAGGAGGGGACCTCTGACCGGCTATAACCTATAGGGAAGGATGGGACACAAAACAATGACGAGCTGGCCACCGGCAAGACTCGGTTTCCCGACGATGCCCGAGGGCGTCGCTGGGCCGAGGAGTGGGATACCGTGCCATCGTGTGTTTTTACCGCTGGGTAGTCTGGGGTAGCTCCAATTTGGCATGAACGGACGATTACAAAATAAATTCTGCTTGGGATTTTGCCTTCGGGTTTTCAAAGCAGACTGCCTTTTCTGCCTACAAGTCTTTCCAATCTTTGATTTTCCACACCTCAATAACCAACGTTAAGCTAAGCAACGTGGGCTATGCCGGTATCTTCATGTACAGTGCTGCGCTTCCCACCTTTTACATGGCGCACGATTTTCTTTTGTTTAATCACTGGATGCCACATAAACCTGCTTAGCGTAACTTTTTAAGCTTAACGTCCACTATCCAGCAGATGACAATTTTCCTCAGACAAGGGACCAAGAGTAGCAAAGCTGGTTGACCTGCTAAGAGCGCTGACTGACCTGGTCTATGGTCACTGCAGCAAGAGGACGCGGAAGCAGCTTCAGCCGGGCCGCTGCGGCCGCCGCTTCCACCGCTACTGCGACACCGACTCCAGCCGTACGCTCAACCGCCAGGAGTGGCTGCTGTGTCTGGGAGTGAACAGGGACGACAGTGAGTTGCACACGCTACTGCACCCACCCTGCCTTACCCACCACACAGTGTCTACCCTGCCTTACCCACCACACAGTGTCCAGCCTGCCATACCCTGCCTTACCCACCACACAGTGTCCAGCCTGCCGTACCCTGCCTGTGGTACCCACTCTGTCGTGTCCGCCCTGCCTTACCCACCACACAGTGTTCACCCTGTCACACTCATCCTACCGTACCTACCCTGCCGTACCTACCCTGACGTACTTACCCTGTCGTATCTACCGTGCCGTACCTACCCTACCGAACCTACCCTGCCGTACCTACCATACCGTACCCACCCTGTCCTGCCTACCGTACCGTACCTGCCCTGTCGTGCCTACCCTGCCGTACCCTGCCGTACCCGCCCTGCCATACCCACCCTGTCCTACCTACCCTACCGTACCCACCCTGTCCTACCTACCCTACCGTACCTACCCTGCCGTACCCACTCTGTCCTACCTACCCTGCCGTACCTACCCTGCCGTACCTACCCTGCTGTACCCACCCTGTCATACCTACCCTGCCATACCCACCCTGTCATACCTACCCTGCCATACCCACCCTGTCCTACCTACCCTACCGTACCTACCCTGCCGTACCTACCCTACCGTACCTACCCTGCCGTACCCACTCTGTCCTACCTACCCTGCCGTACCTACCTTGCCGTACCTACCTCGCCGTACCTACCCTGCCGTACCTACCTCGCCGTACCTACCCTGCCGTACCTACCTCGCCGTACCTACCCTGCCGTACCTACCTCGCCGTACCTACCCTGCCGTACCTACCTCGCCGTACCTACCCTGCCGTATCTACCTCGCCGTACCTACCCTGCCGTACCTACCTCGCCGTACCTACCCTGCCGTACCTACCCTGCTGTACCCACCCTGTCATACCTACCCTGCCATATCCACCCTGTCCTACCTACCCTACCGTACCTACCCTGCCGTACCTACCCTGCCGTACCTACCTTGCCGTACCCACCCCGTCATACCTACCCTGCCATACCCACCCTGTCCTACCTACCCAACCGTACCTACCCTGCCGTACCTACCCTGCCTTACCTACCCTTCCGTACCCACCCTGCCGTACCCACCCTGCCGTGCCCACCCTGTCATACCTACCCTGCCGTACCTACCCTGCCTTACCCACCCTGCCGTACCTACCTTGCCACCCCATCCACAGTACTGAGCCTGTCTAGCCTCCCATACCAACACATTTTTTACCGTGCCCATCCTGCTGTCCCAGATCAGCCATACTATCATCCCGATACTTCACGTCGCCCTTCCGAGATACCCACTTCACTACCGTACAGCCTCCCTGTTCTGCATCAGTGTGGCAATTTTGCTGTGAACGTGACGTGGTGAATGTGCCGCATAACCCGCTCGTTGTGTTCTCGAATGCCAACGTGTGTTGCTCGTGTTTGAGTTATACTAATTCTGTCAGAGGCGGCGACGACTTTGTATGCACCTCACATCCCTAGTCCATATCCCGTTCCGAACCGCTTAGTGGGGTGCTTGGGTTTGCCGTGTGTATCTGCATGTGTGCCAGTGCAGTGGTTCGGCTGCTCTGTGTGTTGTTGGCCGAGGAAGTCCGGCCCAGCAGGACGCATGCCATCCCCCGTGGTAAACCGTGGTAAACCGCACCCATGTCGCTGGCGCCGCCCATCCAGACCAGTAACTGGCAACTGGTAACTGGTAACTGGACTAGTAACCAGGGCGTGCCGGCCCTGCATCCCCGGTCTCCAGCTGCCTGTCCAGCAACTCCTCTCGCTTGCGCCTCACGCACGTATCTTACCGATGAACAAGGATCCGCGATACCCTGGAAATTATAACCGTCGTCCTTTCCACACCAGTATGCGTGCTTTTAATCGGCTCTTGGCTCAATCCGGCCTTGCCCATGCCGGGGAACTGGTGAATGCCGGCATGTTTGTGAGTGTGCGGGCCTCGCACTCGGGTGAGTAAGCGTGGAGGGTGCCACCTGGCGATCCGCTGCATCCCTCCTAGCTGCACCGTCGGCCGCCAGGGCACTTGCCGCCACATTGATGCAGTCTCTTTCCGTGTGTTTCTCGCGCTCAACGAGGGGCAGGAGAGGCCGGCCGAGGGCGACTCCACCAACGGCTCGGCCGAGGCAGGTGAGTGTATGCGCACGTTCGTTCATTCACACTTACAGTGACGCTGCCGCTTTCAGTGGTAATCTTCTTCAGAGTCAGGAGAATTCTGACCAGTAGCGATGAAACCCTGTGACGATTTATATGAGCCGACTGGCAGGGGTATTGTTTCGTGCACTTTTGGTGTCGCCAATGCAGCAACAATATTTCAAAATTCAACATTAGGGCTGTGGTGTTGCATGTAAAGAATGGAGTCAAAGTTTAAGATTTGGTTTGGCAACATCAATAACTTAAACAGTCTCCATCTATGCTTCTGGATATTTATTTATGCGGGCCGGAGGAGGCGGGTTGGAATGATAGGGGGGGGAGGTGAACAGTTTGAAATCGAATTGCAAGCGCAAATTGCTGCATCCCTCCCCATTTCTGTCCCTCCTTCCAATTTTGAAGTCTTTTGATCTCGACCACTGCTCAACGCTCCCCGAGTGAACGGACGTTCACCGGGTCAACCACTCAGGCGGGGGAGGGTGGTGCCACTCCCCTGTACCAGGAGCGTGGTAAACTTGAAGAACTGGCTCCCCATTGCATTGGGGCTGTTGTGATCCCATGTGAATTTCCAGCAAAGCGTTTAAGTAAGCGGAATTAATCGGTGTGTGGGGGGGGGGATGCCAGCTGACATAACGCAAATCGTATATCGAATAGTGAGCAACGTCAGGATATATCTACTCTCGTGTATGATGTTTAGCTTCGCATTGTGGGCAGCATACCACGTCTAGATAAGCACGTGTAGATGAGCATGCACAGACCTGATACAATTCGTTGCTTAATGATTTTTCCGGCCACATTCATTCGATGCCGTTACATTCTGTGAAGAACTGATGCGTTGTTGTTAGGATACATTGCGCTCCCAATGTTTCGTGATTGTCCTCACCCCTTCGATCAATCCCTGGATCTGTGCCTACTGCTTAATAGAAGCACCTACATTACAATGATATTATAGCAATGCAATTACACCTGCTACCCTAGCTGTGCGCCTGATTGTGAGCAACACACCTAATTGGATAGCGATGTATGCTACCCTTCTGGATGTTAGGTACCAGCGTAGGTTAGTCATGAAGTCATACAATCATGAAGTGTTCAGACTTAATAAAAGCCACAACGGTCCATCCAGGTTAAGTCTCTAAGGGAATAGCATAACCCTGGGATAGCATAGCAGGGATAGCATAACATTGGCAAAAAGACACCATCACCCCAGCCAACACCGCATCCTTAACACGCGCCCTGGAGGGCCTCTGAGAATTACGAGCACTGGAGGGGGGCGGATTCCGCCCCCCTAAGATCTCGGCTCCTAGTAAAGCTGGAGGAACGAAATTCGCTGGGTGGATTGGCACGGTAGTGAACTCTATTGTGTGCAATTTTCGTGACCTTAGGTCAATATCTTCAAGGTCAAATGAGGTCAGATTGGCAACATTTTCCGGTTTTGCGTGGCTTGGCTTGTCATCGTTATGGATCGCTGTGATTGTGTTTAAATGCTCAAAAATGGGCATCAATGATGTTTTGGACATTACTAATGATGCAATGCAGATGCTAGACCCAACATTTGACCTCAAGTCACCTATATAGCACCACTTTATCAGGTCAGTTACCTGTTCCAGTTACCGGAACCGGCCGCCCGCCCGACTGCTCCGTCGGGCAGCTCGGAGCAATCGGCTTCGTGAAGAAGGGAGTGAAGTACATGAATAAAGTATGGAAACGCAATGACAAACAGTACAAATGACAACCAGTAGTGCATTTATGGGAACATTCCAGTTGATCAAGTTTGGTTCCATTAACCTGTCATGAACTTGACCTGACTTGACCTTGGTGACCTAACATGACCTTGAAACTATACAGCATATCAATATGCATCAAACAAGTCCCTAGTGTTGCCTAGAACACTTCCCTTTTGTCAGTATACTGGGAGCGCATCTGCGCCGATTTTTGTGGTCTGGTGCTATAACATTTTTTTACTTTAGTGGTCCCTAACTTGAAAAATTTTCGGGCGATTTCCATTTGTCTTGCTTTAAACGACGCGCCGTTCATTTTTAAGCAGGTACACCGAAAATCGCGTATATCGACCGGTAAAATGTGCAGTTATTTGCGAAAAACCGGAGGGGTTGGCGGATTTCGCCCCCCTCCAGTGTGCGTGTTAATTCCACAGAATCAATCTACCAACGTTCCACACACCCATCAATGCCTATCTACCTTACCATCCAGCCATATTCACTTGATCCCGTGTAACACATGTGGCTTCAGTGCCGTACCAATAATTGTCAAATTCCACCCATGCCTGCTTAAAGAGGTCTGTACAGTTCACACCTAGCATAAATCTCACTCCATCTACCACTAGGTAGAACTCCAAAACAAGACGTTGCAGCCTAAAAATGTCCACCCTGTTTTTAAATATATTACATGAGGGACGACATCAGCAGGCAGACTATTTCACCGATCAACAATCCTTTGACTGAATCCCTGTTGTCGCTTAACTGTCCTACACCTTTATTTATCTAGCCTGAATTGATGACCCCTATGTGATAGTCTAAAGAGAAGGGCATCATTCAGATTGACCTGATCTAGCCCTTTAATAATTTTATGCATGCCAATCATATCACACCTTAATCTCCTATACTTGAGTGAGTACATATCTAATGCCATAAGGCTTTCCCCATATTCTAAGTTACCTAGTCCACTGATGAGTCTAGTGGCTTTGCGCTGCACTCTTTCTAGCATATCTATACCTTTTCTCTAAGTAAGGACTTCATGCTGTGCATAATATTTTAAGTGGGGTTGCACATAGGCTAAGTATAGTATGTTCATAATTCCTTTGCTCTTATGCTTTATACTAGGTGCAATTATATATTCTAGTGTTTGGAAAACTCGACTATGGCCTCAACCTTCCATTGACTAAATCATCGATCAGCGCCTGAACGATTTAAAAAAGCACTGTTCATGATCCTGCCTTGGCATATAATTTGAATAAGACAACGGTGATGGTTCAGCCAATAATGCACGACGATTCAATTTCGCAACTTCAATCGGTAACTTTAGTATTTGGTATCCTGGTGTTAGATCTGAATTCAAAGTCAATTTTACCAACCATTCATTATTTTGTTAGCTACACCTTAAGAACCGCCACCCCCCCCCCCCCCCACACACACAAAATACGAGGGAATATATCGGGTTCCTGTGATAATGGGCATAAACGCAGAAAATCTAATTTGTCTTGCATCACTTGAAATCTGAGGACCTATTTGTGTTATTATAGATTAGGTCTCTTCAGGTACCGTTTGGTAAGGACATTTTAGGTATATCGCATGCACATTTTCGTTCTTGTAATGTCCGAAGGAATCGTTTTGCCTTGCCCTTTAATCATTATGGTTAGGGCCATAGCCAAATGGTTATGGAAGGAAGAAAAATAGTTAAATTATATTTTATAAAAATACTATGATCTAGCCTAAGCTAACCTAGTCTAACATATTCATCCACACCTAAACCGACCTAACATTTAACATTGTATTTTTTGGAAGGCCGTCTAAAGGAACAATATGTTCAAATAAAATGTATTTGAAATATGGGTGAGGTTATATTAACATTCCACACGTAAACATGCCGAATTTTTAATCTTAAAATTAGATACATGATGTATTTTGTGGTGACGTTTCCGGTATTGCAATTCATATTTGTTGAAATTATATAACTTTCTTAGTTGCCACTCGCATTGAAACAAAACATGAGAAAGGTAGGTTTGAGAAGGGAAAATTAATTACTTGATTCCCACATCAATTCCAAGAGAGGGGCACCTACCCCCGCCGTTCCCCACCTAATTCCAAGAGAGGGGCACCTACCCCCGCCGTTCCCCACCTAATTCCAAGAGAGGGGCACCTACCCCCGCCGTTCCCCACCTAATCCGCCGACCCTGCCACGAGTACAGGCTGCCTGCTCTTCAATGGAGCGGGTAAGCTGTTTTGTTGATGGTTTAGGCGATTTATGTTCAGGCCGGCTCGTCATTATCTTGGTATGCTACTTCCCGAACAGACGCACAATGTGCACAACATAGGCGTCTAAATGTGCGGCCATATCGTACAGCTGTTCGTCTTGTTTGTATCACAATAGGTCTCGTAGCTGAGGCATTCTGTCATCTTCTTAATACCCACTGCATGCTGAGCGATCGGTACACAATTTGTCCAGAGCAGTCCCAACTTTATTTATAAAGTGCGTCGCATTTACTACGGGTTTTCTAGATGAACCCTAACCTGCTTGTGTTTGTCACTGCCATGTCGAGTTTGTATGATGATTAACCGGCTGTTTGCACCCTAACCCCTGACTGCTGGGCAGCCCCATGTTCATGTGGGACGCCCTAACCCCTGACTGCTGGGCAGCCCCCATGTTCATGTGGGACGCTTGTGGCATTGGCTTGCGCCGCGCTGGCATGGCAGCTCCGTTCCTGTCGCTTCTGTCTCCTCGTAACGTCCTCCTCTTCTATTCGTCCGTTCGGATGAACACTGGTTTTTGTCGCTGAATGCTCCGAACTGTTACAACGCATTCATCTTCACGGCCCCAGCGACGGCCGGCTGCTGCGGCGTCAGCCTGCCCTCGGCGCTGGCCCGCAATCTGACCTAACCTGACCTGACCTGACCTGGCTTGTGTGTGTGTACCACCTAGACGCTCAGATGGAGCCGACCTCAGATCGAAGCAAAATGTTCGACATGCTTCTGGGCGAGGAGAACACCACAGAAAAGTCTGCAGAGGGTGAGATCTCACTTCCGTTTACCGGCTACTGCCAGAATCACTGCTTAAGTGCTCGCCACTCACGGACTAGCGATTTGAACGGCTACCGTTGCCTGTGTACCTATAATGCTACTCATCCGCGCTCATATTAATGTCTTTCTAAGAAACTGCCTTTCGCTTGATAACTCAACAAAGAGCAATGGCAACGCTTGTACATCCAACGAGTACACCGCTTTTTGTAAAACTCTGTCGTATAAAGGTGACGGCAGACAGTGAATGGGTACGGCTGTGTCGCACTACCCGGCGGACCGACTGTGCACCCACTGTGTGGTGGTGTGTCGGCAGCAGAGCCCAGCTGTCTCGTCGATCGGCGGCAGGCCCTCGAAAACCAGCGGCTGGCCGAGCTGGAGGGCAAGATCACCAGCTTCTTCATCCCATCGTGTACCACCGACAACAAGTACAGCCCGCTGCAGTGCCACAACACGACGGGCGCTGGTGAGCCTGCTGCAGTGCCATAAGACGACGGGCGCTGGTGAGCCTGCTGCAGTGTCATAACACGACGGGCGCTGGTGAGCCTGCTGCAGTGTCATAACACGACAGGCGCTGGTGAGCCTGCTGCAGTGTCATAACACGACAGGCGCTGGTGAGCCTGCTGCAGTGTCATAACACGACGGGCGCTGGTGAGCGAGCGAGCAGGTCGCACGCGCACGCGCACGCACACGTACACGCAAACACGCACACACACACGTACACGCAAACACGCACACACACACATACACACACGCACACACGCAAACACGCATATACTCACATCAGGCAATGTTTGCCACCCAGACATATATTCGACGTTTTGTTCTTGTCACGATTATTTTTGGAACCGAAATCGGCCGCACACATACCACTAATTGTGTGATTCACTTGGCTCCATGGTGTATATGGTGTGGCGACCATCAATGCTGGTGACTTGCTCCTGTTGCTTCTGCCGGTGGTATATTTAGTTTTGCGGAGATATTTGTTGGGAACCGTTTTCCTGTTGAAAATTTGCACCGAATAATGCAACAAGAGAAGCCATTTCTGCGCATGTTGATCGAGTGAAGCTGTTGCTCTCGGCAAGGCGTAGTCATTACCGTGACGGTCGGTAGGGTACAGTTGTTACCGTGTGTGTCGGTAGGGTACAGTTATTACCGTGACTGTCGGTAGGGTACAGTTATTACCGTGTGTGTCGGTAGGCTACAGTTATTACCGTGCGTGTCGGTAAGGTACAGTTATTACCGCGTCCATCGGAAGGGTACTGTTATTACCGTGTATGTCGGTAGGGTACAGTTATTACAGTGTGTGTCGGTAGGGTACAGTTATTACCGTGTGTGTCGGTAGGGTACAGTTATTACCGCGTCCGTCGGTAGGGTACAGTTATTACCGTGTGTGTCGATAGGGTACAGTTATTACCGCGTCTGTCGGTAGGGTACTGTTTTTACCGTGTGTGTCGGTAGGGTAGTTATTACCGTGTGTGTCAGTAGGGTACAGTTATTACTGTGTGTGTCGGTGGGATGCAGTTATTACCGCGTCTGTCGGTAGGGTACTGTTATTACCGTGTGTGTCGGAAGGGTACAGTTATTACCCAGTGTGTGTCGGTAGGGTACAGTTATTACTGCGTCTGTCGGTAGGGTACTGTTATTACCGTGTGTGTCGGTAGGGTACAGTTATTACCGCGTCTGTCGGTAGGGTACAGTTATTACCGTGTGTGTCGGTAGGGTACAGTTATTACCGCGTCTGTCGGTAGGGTACCGTTTTACCATGTGTGTCGGTAGGGTACAGTTATTACCGCGTCTGTCGGTAGGGTACAGTTATTACCGTGTGTGTCGATAGGGTACAGTTATTACCGCGCCTGTCGGTAGGGTACAGTTATTACCGCGTCTGTCGGTAGGGTACAGTTATTACCGCGCCTGTCGGTAGGGTGCAGTTATTACCGTGTGTGTCGGTAGGGTACAGTTATTACCGTGTGTGTCGGTAGGGTACAGTTATTACCGTGTGTGTCGGTAGGGTACAGTTATTGCTGTGTCTGTCGGTAGGGTACAGTTATTACCGTGTGTGTCGGTAGGGAACAGTTATTACCGCGCCTGTCGGTAGGGTACAGTTATTACCGTGTGCGTCGGTAGGGTACAGTTATTACGGTGTGTGTCGGTAGGGTGCTGTTATTACCGCGCCTGTCGGTAGGGTACAGTTATTACCGTGCATGTCGGTAGGGTACGATTATTACCGTGTGTGTCGGTAGGGTACAGTTATTACCGCGCCTGTCGGTAGGGTATAGTTATTACCGTGTGTGTCGGTAGGGTACAGTTATTACCGTGTGTGTCGGTAGGGTACAGTTATTACCGCGCCTTTCGGTAGGGTACAGTTATTACCGTGTGTGTCGGTAGGGTACGGTTATTACCGTGTGTGTCGGTAGGGTACAGTTATTACCGCGCCTGTCGGTAGGGCACAGTTATTACCGTGTGTGTCGGTAGGGTACAGTTATTACCGTGTGTGTCAGTAGGGTACAGTTATTACCGCGCCTGTCGGTAGGGTACAGTTATTACCGTGTGTGTCGGTAGGGTACAGTTATTACCGTGTGTGTCGATAGGGTAGTTATTACCGTGTGTGTCGGTAGGGTACAGTTATTACCGTGTGTGTCGATAGGGTACAGTTATTACCGTGTGTGTCAGTAGGGTACAGTTATTACCGCGTCTGTCGGTAGGGTACAGTTATTACCGTGTGTGTCGGTAGGGTACAGTTATTACCGTGTGTGTCGATAGGGTACAGTTATTACCGTGTGTGTCGGTAGGGTGCAGTTATTACCGCGCCTGTCGGTAGGGTAGAGTTATTACCGTGTGTGTCGGTAGGGTACAGTTATTACCGTGTGTGTCTGTAGGGTATAGTTATTACCGTGTGTGTCGGTAGGGCACAGTTATTACCGTGTGTGTCGGTAGGGTACAGTTATTACCGTGTGTGTCGGTAGGGTACAGTTATTACCGTGTGTGTCGGTAGGGTACAGTTATTACCGTGTGTGTCGGTAGGGTACAGTTATTACCGTGTGTGTCGGTAGGGTACAGTTATTACCGCGCCTGTCGGTAGGGTACAGTTATTACCGTGTGTGTCGGTAGGGTACAGTTATTACCGTGTGTGTCGGTAGGGTACAGTTATTACCGTGTGTGTCGGTAGGGTACAGTTATTACCGTGTGTGTCGGTAGGGTACAGTTATTACCGTGCTGTCGGTAGGGTACAGTTATTACCGTGTGTGTCGGTAGGGTACAGTTATTACCGTGTGTGTCGGTAGGGTACAGTTATTACCGTGTGTGTCGGTAGGGTACAGTTATTACCGTTTGTGTCGGTAGGGTACAGTTATTACCGTGTGTGTCGGTAGGGTACAGTTATTACCGTGTGTGTCGGTAGGGTACAGTTATTACCGTGTGTGTCGGTAGGGTACAGTTATTACCGTTTGTGTCGGTAGGGTACAGTTATTACCGTGTGTGTCGGTAAGGTACAGTTATTACCGTTTGTGTCGGTAGGGTACAGTTATTACCGTGTGTGTCGGTAAGGTACAGTTATTACCGTTTGTGTCGGTAGGGTACAGTTATTACCGTGTGTGTCGGTAAGGTACAGTTATTACCGTTTGTGTCGGTAGGGTACAGTTATTACCGTGTGTGTCGGTAGGGTACAGTTATTACCGTTTGTGTCGGTAGGGTACAGTTATTACCGTTTGTGTCGGTAGGGTACAGTTATTACCGTGTGTGTCGGTAAGGTACAGTTATTACCGTTTGTGTCGGTAGGGTACAGTTATTACCGTTTGTGTCGGTAGGGTACAGTTATTACCGTTTGTGTCGGTAGGGTACAGTTATTACCGTGTGTGTCGGTAGGGTACAGTTATTACCGTTTGTGTCGGTAGGGTACAGTTATTACCGTGTGTGTCGGTAGGGTACAGTTATTACCGTTTGTGTCGGTAGGGTACAGTTATTACCGTGTGTGTCGGTAGGGTACAGTTATTACCGTGTGTGTCGGTAGGGTACAGTTATTACCGTTTGTGTCGGTAGGGTACAGTTATTACCGTGTGTGTCGGTAGGGTACAGTTATTACCGTTTGTGTCGGTAGGGTACAGTTATTACCGTTTGTGTCGGTAGGGTACAGTTATTACCGTGTGTGTCGGTAGGGTACAGTTATTACCGTTTGTGTCGGTAGGGTACAGTTATTACCGTGTGTGTCGGTAGGGTACAGTTATTACCGTGTGTGTCGGTAGGGTACAGTTATTACCGTTTGTGTCGGTAGGGTACAGTTATTACCGTGTGTGCGGTAGGATCAGTTATTACCGTGTGTCGGTAGGGTACAGTTATTACCGTTTGTGTCGTAGGGTACAGTTATTACCGTTTGTGTCGGTAGGGTACAGTTATTACCGTTTGTGTCGGTAGGGTACAGTTATTACCGTTTGTGTCGGTAGGGTACAGTTATTACCGTTTGTGTCGGTAGGGTACAGTTATTACCGTTTGTGTCGGTAGGGTACAGTTATTACCGTTTGTGTCGGTAGGGTACAGTTATTACCGTTTGTGTCGGTAGGGTACAGTTATTACCGTTTGTGTCGGTAGGCAGTTATTACCGTTGTGTCGGTAGGGTACAGTTATTACCGTTTGTGTCGGTAGGGTACAGTTATTACCGTTTGTGTCTGTAGGGTACAGTTATTACCGTTTGTGTCGGTAGGGTACTGCTGGTGTGCGGATCCGGACACGGGACAGTCGCTTCAGAGGAACGTGAAGGACCAAGTACCCGACTGCTCCAAGATTCGCCACCACGCCAGCTCGGGAAGCCAGGCGCGGAGGCGTAAGGGCCGAGGGCGTCGTCGCATGCCTAGAGGTGATGAACAGGACCACACCACCCGGCGTAATGGGGTCACCAACTGATGGCCCGTCAAAACTGAGAAGAGCCATTCACGTGATGCGAATCTCAGGTTGTGTTTTCCTCGAAAGGAGCGCATGCTAAGCATGAAGCACGTTTTAACCAGTGGGAGTTAATCTTTCGGATTTGATCAACAGTGACCATGTAGCATGACAGCCACCAAGATTTCAGATTAGTATGCATGTAACGATGTACAATATGCATGGTTGTCACATTTTGAACTTGATTTGGCGGGGGGGGGGCAAATTGATGTTTTTGGTTGAATTTTTATCCGAGGAGGGGCACCATCGGCTGAAAAAAAAACTTATTGAGCGGGGAGTGGTTGGTGCCACTCGAGCTTTCTGGAAGGGTGCCTCCAAACACTCAATGGTTAGGTTTCGGAATGAATGAGGTGGGGTACACTCAATGATCGGTGGGCCAAGTTAATAATTAATGTGGGCCAGTTGTCTCCGCCCCCTCCTTAGCACATACCTGAAAATATGTCTTCATAATTATTTGTATTTAATTGCTTTACAAGTGTAGGGCCATGCTATATCAGTAAGCTCTTTATCAGTCATCTGCACATATGTGTATCGCATGGCTGTAGGGCCATGCTATATCAGTGAGCTCTTTATCAGTCACCTGCACATATGTGTATCGCATGGCTGTCAATGCCAATTACAATCGATATCCATACCAGACGCGTTATCCCTAACAGTTATACTGGACGTTGGTTGGTTGGTTATTGGTTTTACGACACGTCGACCGTTGAGTCATATAGCGTCGCCAATCTCTCACGCCGATTGGTCGCGGGCGATATACTGGACGTTGTTGGCGACAGTTTTACTTGGCGGTTGTACGTCTGACAGCTCAGCTGATTGCTGCTCTGGACGTTTGTCTTTAAAGACTGCCGACGACTGTCCCTGGCGATTATCCACTCCCCTGACTGCTGTCTTTAAAGGCTGCCGACGACTGTCCCTGGCGATTATCCACTCCTCTGACTGCTGTTGGTGCCGTTCTCCCTGTAGCGTGTCGGGGGCCGAGCCGACTGCAGACGTTCCTGCGCCAGCTGATGGACCAGCTGACCACCAACATGATCGGTGCCCTACAGGACGGATACCAGTGAGTGTTCTGTGGCAGCGGCTTAGCGGCTCCAATATGGGATGGGCTCGTCGCCAACTTTACCGCCCTCGTAAAGCTCCGTTCACATCGCCACTGGACCGAAAAATGTCTGTTTCCGTAGCCGGACCGTGCAATGTCCAGTAAGCAATGCTGTCTGTGCAATTTGTCTTAGGCCTTGGCGTATGAACGTTTGCAGAAAAGAAATGGAGGACCAGGTTAAAATATTGAGCAGGTCGGAAGATGGATGCAGTATTATAATTGCACGCACCCAAGCATCATACTTTTACACATGATTAACAATAACAATTTTGAAATGCATTTCGTAATTTTGTTCCAGAATTTCTTCCTGGGGCACAAATTGACATCCAGAATGTGAAATTCTGAGAATCTCAGGAGATGGGAATAGGAAATGCTGCTTTGCATGTGGATATGCTTACGCTCTTTTGCTGAAATTTACATTTTTGCCCATGTGGCAATCGAAAGTGTATTGATCAAGCTTAAAAATATTTGCTGGGTTGTGTGAAAAAGTAAGTACATATGGGACATTCTAACGCTTGGGCATTCTGTCGCAGTGCACTGGTGAGTCACGGTGTTCAACAGTCAAGAACACTGCGATGTGGCAGAATGTCCAAGTGCAGAGCGGCTGCAGAATTAACAGGGCACCCTATGGAGTGTTTGGCCATTCTGTCCCACATTATGAATCTTCGACATTTTGTGGCATCCGTGTTCTTGTCTGCTGAGTATTATCATGCTTATGGACATTTTGTCGCAGTGTGCTGATACACAGAAGTCCAACAACCAAGAACATTGATTGGTTTGGTTGGTTATTGGTTTTTACGACACGTCGACCGTTGAGTCATGTAGCGTCGCCAATCTCTCACGCCGATTGGTCGCGGGCGAAGAGTAGCGACAGGTGAAACTCGAACCCACAACCTTTCGATTGTGAGACGAGCATCTTACCCCTAGACCACTCGTCCCCTAACCAAGAACATTGAATTGCTACATGATGTCCAAGTGCCAGAACATCAAAATATGCAAAAGAGCTACATAGTTAACATGGGAACCCTACGGGGGCTTTACGTATATTGTTGTTTTTGATATTCTGCGCCTTGGACATTCTGTCGCACCTCAAGAGTCTTCGCTGTTGGACATTCTGACGATTGGACACTATGGAACTTGGACATTCTGACCCTGTGCCAAGATGCCGGTTCGGCCACCGGAATTTTGTCCCGTACGGTGGCAGAGTGGACCAGGCTCAAACGTCAACCTAAGGCTGAGGTGAACCTAAGTTAATGGGTGTTCACAACAGAGATCGGGTATCGCTCTGGAGGGGAAGTTTCTGCTCGTCCTGTCACTAGCATGCTCGCACCACCCACGTGCAGATGACGTTGCACATTATTACATACATGACAACTGGATGGTTATGTGGAAAGGAATATGCCAAGTTGATGTGATTTTGAATTTTCACCATACAATGTGTTACATTACAGATTGCCATTGGACCCGGGTGGGAAGAAATCGTTCGAGGAAAAAGTCGCCGAGTGGAAGTTTACTGTGACGGACAAGAACGACAACAATGTGAGTACACCAGCGGACTTAGCATGACATCCGTGAATAATATGGGCACAGCAACGTACTCCGCCTGACGTCAGTGAGTAGTGTGAGTACAGCAACGTACTCCATCTGACATCCGTGAGTGAGTGGAGTGAGTACAGCAACGTACTCCGCCTGACATCAGTGAGTGGAGTGAGTACAAAACGTACTCCGCTTGACATCCGTGAACAGTGTGAGCACACCAACATACTCACCTTGACATCCGTGAATGGAGTAAGTACAGCAGCGTAATCCGCCTGGCATCCGTGAGCAGAGTGAGTACAGCAACGTATTCCGCCTGACATCCGTGAGTGGAGTGAGTACAGCAACGTAGTTCGATTGACATCCGTGAGTAGAGTAAGAACTGCATTAGCTCCGAACACCCCACTTGGCTCGTTTGGAGTGTTATATTCACATGTGCAAGGGTGCTGCAACCTAAGCAGATACAGATCAGAATATAAAAACACCAACCGAATCCGATGCCCCTTACATGTTTTCGTTTAGCCAATACATCTTTCCGCAAGTGTTGTGATATAATGTTGGGCCTCGGAGCCAAGACCTAGTGAAAGGGAACACAACCGGCATTTCTCGAGTTAGTTTTGCAGCTTAAGAGCGCATCGACTGCATGGGCCATATAGCGCCCATCCGGCATTTTTCGAGTTAGTTATTGCAGTGTAAGGGCGCATCGATTGCAAAGGTTAAATAGCGCCCATCCGTCATTTGTCGACAAATTCGTCGATTTCCGACGTTTACTATGACATAACACACCAAATGAGCCAAGTGGGGTGTTCGAAGCTAATGCTGTGCTCACTCTACTCACGGATTTCAGGCGGAGTACGTCGCTGAGCTCACTCTACTCACGGATGTATGTGTGGAATACCACATCCTTCCACTTCACCCTTCACATGTGATATACTTCCACATGTATGTGTGGGAGAATACCACACATACATAGTGGAAGGATTGTAAAATCCACCACAGAGCCATGCCATTTGAAGGCAGATAACAGTGAAACTATGACTAATGCAGAATATGAAAGAAGCTCATTTACCTTTGCGGTTTAAGTTTGGTTAGGCTAGGCCAGGCTATGCTGGGCTTGCCTAGGCTAGGTTCGGTTAGGTTACATTATTATCACAATAGTTCGTCGCCAACTGAAAAGTACGCATTTATCACTGGAATAAATGGCACATGGTATTAATCACGTCTAGAAACATGCTTCCGCAATTTTTTTTTGGCATGCCACATCGAGTACATTTACCAACAAATTTGAATCTGCTGACCTACTTCACCTCTGAGCATGTGCAATTTGACATGCATATTGATATCTGTGTATCAGCAGATAAGTAGGCTAGTAAATATTTGATTATGCTGTGCGTACGTAGTTACCACGTACTTACCAATCTAGATACCTAGTTACGTATTTAAAGTAGGATCGCGGTCACTGGATATTACCTACCTACCTACTCATATTCTTGCAGCAAATGCACACATTATCTCCACGGATTACGAACACCGAACTCTCGACGAAAGAACTCTCTTGAGAAAGAGAACTATGCAAAAATGGCCGCGTTCCCAGATGGACGCCGTGTTTTTGAAACCCCATACAGATAATTAAGTGCAACATTTACCACTTGCCATTCCTATCAATGTACCTTTCAATCACTCCAGGCATGCGTTGGTCAAGCCGCATTGCTACCAAATTTGGAAGCTCTTCGCATGTGCTGTGCATGCAAAAGCGGAAAATTTTCCAAAGGTGCGAATATCAGTTCCCACTGCATGATTTGACCCAATGCGTGGTATCGATTATTCTAAAATAATTGGCATAGAGATTCTACGACAAATGTGCTTAAGGACACATGCACGTATGGCAGATGTACGTAAGCAAATGTACGTAAGGAAATGTACATAAGCAAATGTACTTATGCGCAAAAGTACGCACGGCAGATGTACCTAAGCGCAAAAGTAGGCATGGCAAATGTACGCATGTTAGATGTACGTAAGAGCAAATGCACGTATGTCAAAGGTACGAAAGTAAATGTACGTAAGCGCAACTGTACATAATCGCAAAAGTACGTAAGCCCAAAAGTGCATAAGGACAAAAGTACGTAAGCACAAAAGTACGCAAGCACAAATGTACGTATGCGCAATTGTACCTAAATGTAATTACGTACGCGTAGCAAATGCACATAGGTGTACAGGTACGTAAGCGCAAATGTACATAAACGCAAAAGTACGTGAGATCAAATGTATATAAATGCAAATTTGTCTAACGCAAATATAAGTGTACGTATGGGAGATGTACGTAAGCAAATGTATGTAACCAAATGTACGGTTTATAAATATACGGATTTCAAATGTACGTGCTTGAAAAGTACGTGTTTAAGTATGTGCGTGCTTCAAATGTACGTGTTTCGATGGTACATGTTTCAAATGCACGTTTTTCAAGTGCACGTGAGTAAACGTACGTGTGCACAAAAGTAAGCATGACAGATGTACGTAAGCACAGATATGCCTTAGCAAAAAAGTACATATTTAAAATGTACTCATGGCAAATGTACGTAAGGGCAAATATACGTAAGTGCAAAGTACGTATGGCATATGTACCTAACCCAATGTATGTAAACGCAAAGGTTGGTATGCGTAAATGTACGTACATTGCCTCATACGAACATTTACTTTCACGCACATTATCGTTTACATAGCTTTACGTTTCCGTACATTTGCTCTCACCTACTTTTACGTTTACGTAAATTTGCGCTTACATAAATCTGCGCATACGTACATTTGCGCTTACGTACATTTGAGCATACGTATGTTTGCGCATGCGTACATCTGCGCTTACGTACAATTACCATTCGTTCATCTACGCTTACGTACATTTGCTTACGTATATCTGCGTTCATTCATCTTTCGTACGTTTGTTTGTTTGTTCGTTTGTTGGGTGGTTCTCGACGCACTTTATGCACGTTCACGGCTAATAGCACTGTTTCGCCGGTGGACATTTCCAAATACCGCGGGATTAAGAAATGTCCCGAGTGGTGCGAGTGTTGAGCCCGGGACCTTTGGTACCCAGAGCTCAACACTTTAACCCCTCGGCCATTTCCGCCCTCATCTTTCCTTCGTACATTTGCGTTCGTACATCTGCCATACGTATATTTGCCTTACATACATTTGTCCCATTACTGGGATAAGGCCTTATTTTCTATCAGATACCGTCGCCAGAGCCCTATATATATTATTTTTTTCAGTTTACACCAACGTTCACACCGTCCGTGCTGAATATTTGTACAATATATTTCACGAACATGACTATTGACGGTAGGGGACGAGTGGTCTAGGGGTAAGATGCTCGTCTCACAATCGAAAGATTGTGGGTTCGAGTCTCACCTGTCGCTACTCTTCGCCCGCGACCAATCGGCGTGAGAGATTGGCGACGCTATATGGCTCAACGGTCGACGTGTCGTAAAACCAATAACCAACCGACTATTAGCGGTACCGATGGTACACGTTCGTGGTGGTTGAAATAAGTTGGAGGTAGCTGCTGGCGATCTCATATTGTACTGTGCACTTCAGCCCCTTTGAAAAATGCACCACACAATATCCCGAGTAATCTCGTCCGAAATGTCACTTCGCTTCAACACACGCCTTAGTACAGCACACATTGGCTTCTTTCCATGCAGTTAAAGCTGCGTCAACCGTCCTTTTATGTATTTCACTCTTGTACTTTTGTTCTGTGGTAGCATCTTACAGCGTCTGTGCGGTGCTTTGGCATCGCAGTATACACACAGCACAGTTTACTAAATGCCAGCATGTGTCGTATTCATTCCCTGCCTGTGAACTGAGTGACCGGCCAAAGGTTGCCTGTGGACTGAGTGACCAGCCAAAGGTTGCCTGTGGACTGAGTGACCAGCCAAGGGTTGCCTGTGGACTGAGTGACCAGCCAAAGGTTGCCTGTGGACTGAGTGACCAGTCAAAGGTTGCCTGTGGACTGAGTGACCAGCCAAAGGTTGCCTGTGGACTGAGTGACCAGCCAAGGGTTGCCTGTGGACTGAGTGACCGGCCAAAGGTTGCCTGTGGACTGAGTGACCAGCCAAAGGTTGCCTGTGGACTGAGTGACCAGCCAAGGGTTGCCTGTGGACTGAGTGACCAGCCAAAGGTTGCCTGTGGACTGAGTGACCAGCCAAAGGTTGCCTGTGGACTGAGTGACCGGCCAAAGGTTGCCTGTGGACTGAGTGACCAGCCAAAGGTTGCCTGTGGACTGAGTGACCAGCCAAAGGTTGCCTGTGGACTGAGTGACCAGCCAAAGGTTGCCTGTGGACTGAGTGACCAGCCAAAGGTTGCCTGTGGACTGAGTGACCAGCCAAGGGTTGCCTGTGGACTGAGTGACCGGCCAAAGGTTGCCTGTGGACTGAGTGACCAGCCAAAGGTTGCCTGTGGACTGAGTGACCAGCCAAGGGTTGCCTGTGGACTGAGTGACCAGCCAAGGGTTGCCTGTGGACTGAGTGACCGGCCAAAGGTTGCCTGTGGACTGAGTGACCAGCCAAAGGTTGCCTGTGGACTGAGTGACCAGCCAAAGGTTGCCTGTGGACTGAGTGACCAGCCAAGGGTTGCCTGTGGACTGAGTGACCAGCCAAGGGTTGCCTGTGGACTGAGTGACCAGCCAAGGGTTGCTGCTGAGAGCGTGTACTGACCATCAGATCCCGGCTGAGCCACAACACGTATTGCTCACCACAACCGTTGAGTTATGGAAAAAAAATGGTGTGTGGGGGGGGGGGGCACAATACATGAAGGCAATGGACAGGCGCATATGAATTGTGGGGTACACTCCATACTTAGTGATATATAGGGTAGCATACAATATAGGGCATAAATACATACAAAGGGTTAGATGACATATAGGTACCATGTTAAAAAATTGAAATGACTGGGGGGGCAAAGCCAACATTGAGGTGGCACTTGCCCCCTCAAAAGTAGGTAAAACAATACCCCTTCTAGTAACCACTTGTTCTCATAAGACAAGATCCCTGCTTGTTCTCATAGGACAAGAACATGTGCCACGAGAATCATACGCTGCACCCGGCTGTGAACTTGTTGAATCAACCTCACCATGCTGCCGCGCCTATTGCCGCGGCCGGCCACATTGCGCAGCTGGTGCATCGCATTCACTGGCAGGCACAGACCATATAGATTAGCACAAGCGGTAGAGCGTCAGTGTTCCACTGGTCTTTGGTGAAGCTGGCGGCTTGTTTACTCGTGTGGCGCCGGACAGCGACAGCGTTCTCCACTGTGTGCCGATCTGCCACAGTCATCACAGGATACACCCGAAACAGCCACGTCAGTCACATCCGCCACATCCGTCACACGATACACCCGCCACAACTACGTCAGTCACATCCGCCACATCCGTCACACGATACATCCGCAACAGTAACGTCAGTCACATCCGCCACATCCGTCACACATGGCATATCTGTCGCTTCTCTGGCATCCATCACACCCCTCACGTGTCTCATCCATCTCATCCGCCCCACGCATGAACTTTTACATCCGACGCATAGATCAACTTTGACAGCCGACACATTCGTCGCCCCGTCGGCAGATGACGCTCCGCAGGGCCTCGTCTGGTCTCGGACACCTCCTCCACCCCCACCCATGCAATGGGAACACTGAAAATAAACGACAAGTTCAATGCTGTACGGGACCACCATGCTACACGGCTTAAATTGACATGAACGATGACTGGCCTTAACCTTAAACTGTTGCACCGACCTCTACTATGACCTCTGGTGAGAGCTGTCATGACTCAAAACTGCATATGAGGGTGCTGTGCACCGTCACCCATACTGAGCCTCTTTGGCTCAGTGCCAGAGGTGACTGGCGCCATCGCAGTCTGTTCGTCTTGGCACCGTGTCAGATCTGCCGGAAACGGCGAGACACTCGCACTGGCTCGGACATCAGCCCGAGGTGGAGATGTGCCGCGCTGTGGGCCGGGCTCTCATCGACTACCGGGCAGCAGACTGGTCACCGACCCAACCGCCGCCGACCCCATACCCCCGGCGGCGGCGTATTGCGTCGAAGCAGGCACCTCCGGCGTGAAGGACGACACCAGCACGTTCAGCACGGTCAGGAACACCGACGCCACCATACTGCAGTTGTTGAGGCGCTCGGCGGCGCGGAACTGGGTCGGCTTGTTGATGTTGTAGCGGCCTTTGAGCATCAAGCATATGGCTATGACTACCTGCAGGATCAGGCTGAGCGACAGAAACACAACGCACACGATGTAGAAGGGCGAGTCGTCGTCGCCGGTACGCACGAGCGTGCGCAGCTGGTCGGCGTTGGCCGACAGCAGTGCCAGGTCCATGAAGCCCTGCGCCACCGTCTTCTTGGTGCTGTACACATCGGCGTCCATGGTTGCCATGGGTCTGGTGTCGGCTACGTCGCTCCACTTGCCGCGGCGTCGCCGGCGGCCGGCGGTCCGACCGGCTCCCGCCTCAGCGTTAGATTCGCCCGCGCCGGCCCCCTCTGCCGCACTACCGCCAACGGCGGCCAGCTCTCGCTTCTCGTCTTGGTGGCTATTGCTCAGGTCGGCCATGGTGGTGCTCGGCTGCTGGCTGCGGCTGACAGACTCACCCGCCACTCGCTCGGCACTCGACACTCGTCCGGCACTCGACACTCGTCCGCCACTCGGCGCTGGATCACCGCGGTACTCTGTGCGCCGCCTCTCCACTCTCGCCACTCCTCGCCCGGCACTCGGCGCTCGTGCGATCTGCCTTGTACCCGTGCCCGTCCGCTGGGGCCCGGTCACGCGATGCTATTTATGAGGGCGTGGCTTTGGCTTTCGTGTCTGCTGTTGATGGGCTTTGCAGACCGTTGGTGTCGGGCTTCAATGTCGACTTCCACTGCTCTTTAGCTGGGTGAGTACGGTCGGCTGTTGTCTGGTCACGGCGCGCAGGCTCTGGTAGCAGGCGACGACACAGCCAGCCACCCACCTCCTCTCGAGCGTGTCGCGTCGACTGAGGCGGTGGCCGGCGCGCGCGGCACTATAACCGCCGCCGACAGACCGAGGGCGGCCACGTCCCGGCTCGCCGCGAGCGGCGCTAGGATGACCACGCGTTCGCGCCACTCCCGAAGGTGAGTCACCCCATCTGCGACGGTTTCGGCGGCGGCTGGCTGTGGTGCGAGCTGGCGACCCGGAAGCGCCGTTGTGGGTTTTCCAGTTGCATTGCATCGACCGTCCGACATCTGGAACTCACATGCGGACAAAAATAGACAGGACGTGCTATCACGCAGGCGTGCAAGATGACGTCACGTCCTCTCGCCCGGCGAGGCCAGCCAGCGAGGTGTCAGAGGTCTCCGAGGGCATGCGGCCCATACCCGCTCTGTCAATTCATCGTCATAGAAAATATTTTTATTTGATGAAACCCAACCTGATTTTGCAAAGTCAAGCCAGCGACTACAACTAAACAGGGGCCAAGCTGCAAGAACCGCGTTTACCACCTGGAGAATTCCAAAACAAATCGACTAGGCAAAGGGGTCATTGTCCAACCTCATCTGTCAAATGTTGAGCAAAATTGGTGTGTAGAGTTATCTTATGCCCTGAATCTTCCTTTTAAAATCGTATTTCGATCAGATCAATGGTTCAGGAGTTATAGCCTCGGACATTTCTGGAAGGGCACGCTGCAAAGTTACGCTCTGTGACCGATAACCATGTTAAATATCATTCAAAATATAGATGTCCAGAAATGTTGGAACTCGCAAAGTTTCAAGGAATCTAATTTCGACAATATTTTTATATGTGATAAATGATTGAAAAGTTACTCCATGGCCTCAGGTCACGTGACCTCCGGTTACCTCGATGGCTGTGATTTTTTTATGGACAGGGTGTAAGTACCATATTTATGCTTCATATATAACAATTAAAAATAATATCGCTTCTGCTACAAATGTTCGTTTGGAGAGCGCAACCTTTATAATATTTGAAGCTTATCGAGGATTGAAGTTCTAACTCGGCCAGGCCGAGCTGTCGGCGGAGCTCAGGCCGATAATGGGCCCCTGACCTGATTGACAGGGTCAAAGCGTTTGAAAAGGGCCCTCCGGCTTGCCGGAAAATGTCCTGGGTCGTCAAAGAGGGCCCTGAAATGATAGCTGTAATAACGGCCGCTCTAACGGTGCCAGTTGCTTCGCGTTGGACCCGGGCGACACCGGCTAAGCAGAAAGAAAGAAAAAATAATTGTCAGGGTGTTGTGCGTTCGTCATAGCTGGTCAGGCATGTTGCTAGTCGTTCCCCTGTTCCCACATCTTGGACTTATTTTCCCACTAGTATTCGCGCCTCATTTTGAGAAAGTATGACGGTGTTGAAAAGGCGCAACAATATGGGCCCCACCAGAGGGCACAGGGCCCGCCCCTTAGCAACCAAAAACATACTGCATTAAACAAGAACTTTTTATATTTTCACCAGGCAAAACCTTAAATTGCTCGCCGGAAGCTTTCTCTGTTTCGATGCATTCTTTGGTGAGGCCTCCCTTAGGAAAGTCCTGGTTGCGGCACTGGGCCCCACCCTTATCATGAACACCCTCCCTATTGAACTACGTCTGAACGTAGTGGATAACAGAAAGAAGCAGCTGTGTCCATGGAGATGAGAACTCATCCATTTGCTCAAGCTAATGAAATGCATGACTTCATTAGAGATGTGTCAGGGTCCCTTTATTTTCCGTAGTAGGTTTTCTTTTCTTGGCTGTTGTCGACAGCCAATTGGTTTGTTTTTCTTTCTTGTGTTTACTGGACTGTTGGACCTTGATTGCAGGTCTCACATTAGCCATGCCAGCGCGTAGTGCCTTATTTTCCAAGTATTTAACAGATACCACCTCCCCTCCTACCACTGGACCATTTCCTCGCTACACCACTGGCTCGATGTCGGTCGTGAAATGTATGAATATTATACAGCTTTGTGCATTACTACTTGTTAAAACCGTTCATCATCCGCACAAAGCCAGAAAGCACGTCGGTGTATGGTATCATATTACATCTCGATTATGTGCAGAGTGGCGGCCGAGTTAGTAGGTGGGTGGATCATCGATTCGCTTCAAATATGGTAAAGTTTACGCTCTCTAAGCTAGCATTTATAGCAAAAACGTTATTATTTTTATTTGTTATATATGAAGCAAAAATGTGATCCTTCCATACTGTCAATTCCTTTGAAAATATTTTAACGGCATCGAGGCCACCGGAGGTCACGTGACCTGTGGTCATGGGGGTAACTTTTGAAGTATTCATCAAATCCCCCCAAAAAATATTATTTCAATTTGATTCACTGAACCTTTGCGAATTCAAAAAATGTCTGGATGTTTCTATTTTGATTGATATTTAACACAGTTATCGGCTACCGAACAGAACCTTGCAGCGCGACCTTCCAGAAATGTCCGAGGCGATAACTCCTAGACCGTTGATCTGATCGAAGTGAACTTTGCACAGGTGGATTCAGGGCATAATATACAACAATTTTGGTCAGAAGAACGATACTGTCTGTGCGAATGTTCATCTTCCGAATCGGGGAAACCGCTGGCGCTAATCCTGAGGGCCACACAGTGCACAGATTAGTGCATGAATTAATAGATATGTTGGTAAATTGAAGCATGTCCGTCACTACATGAACGACTGACGTCACGTAGCAAGACGACTGACATTTTCGCCCATGTCTCCATTCCTACCAACTCCCATACAGCACCTCGCGAAGGACGTTTGGACTCCAATTTTCGTGTTATTTATCTGCCCACAACTTTATTAACCACCAACGTTATTGCGGATCCTATTACCAAGTTAATCACCACAACTGGCCTTGAGCCGAGCCAGGGTCTCGGTTGCAAGTTGCGGGTCACGGTTCCTCCTTCAGAAATATTACAGCTCTCCAGCACCTCCTCACCACCTACCTGCACTGTTAGAAGTTCCATGCGTTTTCAGGCCGTGGCAGCCGGGAATATAAATAAACGTCACCATGCCTCTTTTTCTATTCTTTTTCGCCAGAACAAACCGTGGAGAAGTTGTTCGTGCCTTGAGACCTATCATGATAATATTTCGGTAAAACTACTCAGTGTCACGTCATCACGTTTACCTTCTGATGAAGGGTGGCCGATTGGGGGTGCCTCACCGGCGCCATGGCGTCAATGACTGCTCGGTTACGTCACTGGACTTGCCGGTTACGTCGGCTACGTCACTGGAATTGTAGCGCCACCGGCGGACTGGCGGTGGCCGGCGGGCCGCCGGAAATATGATGTCACTGGACCGACCCTGTGCCGTCGCTGGCCGCAGGTGCTGGACCGACGCGAGTGGAAGGTGCTGCGACACGAGTTCTCGCAGGACCCGGCCCGTCGACGGTGTGGCCGCCGACTGCCGCGTTACTGTGACGCCGACAGCGACGACAAGATCGACCTGACCGAGTGGCTCGTCTGCATGGGCGCCGTTGAAGGTATGTCGGTCGGCTGCAGACCGCGGCAACAGCGCGATTAATGTTCAGCCGACGGGCGCCCGCTTGTCGTACCTGCACCATGCTGAGAATGTATGACTGTGGTTTGAGATTCAGTGGAAGTGGGAGCTGCTTGTATCCCACGTATATCAAGGATGATGAATCTCGGAATTATTGAAATGCAGAAGACAGCTTATTAGCTCATTCAAGCCGGGGGCGTTTGTACACAGTTACCGAGAATATAGAAGGTATTGCAGGTTACGAACAGGTTCAGTCGTTTCGGTGGTAGGAGGCCAATAAGAGTGACAAACTGCGTACCATTTCTGACAGTGCTCTGTGGCCAAAACTGCCTGAAGTAATGTAGTGCATACATGCAAATCATTCGCCAAAGGGACATATATTGGCATGAATCTTTGTCTATCCAATGGCGCGTAGTCGTTTTTGTGCTCGCAACGCTGTCAGATCAATGCTAAGCTCCATATATTTTGTGATGGGTACATATCCAGTGTCTCCCGCGACCGATTTACTAATACAGTAGCGTTGGTGGCTCTGGTGCTAAGTTGCACGGCCAGTACACCCAGCTCCCAGTGGCGGCCATCGAAGGCTCTGGTGCTAAGTTGCTCGGCCAGTACACCTAGCTCCCAGTGGCAGCCATCGAAGGCTCTGGTTCGATAGCTGCCACTGGCACCGAAGCCTGGAAGGCTTACACGGCCAGTACATCTAGCTCCCAGTGGTAGCCTCCACTGTTAGGCCGCGTCCGTTACGGATAAAGTAATATTTTATGTGGAATAATTACCCTATTCATATTTGACTATTCTGGAGTTTAATTTTTTGAGTGGGCCGGTTACAACCCCCCCGCCCCCATGAGATCTTGGACACTATTCGCCCTAGAGACTCGGGCGTGGGCTCAAATAACTCGCTTTGGCCTGAACGACACGACGAACGCTCGAAACATAAAAAGTATCAATGGTGCAGAAAATGGTGGTTATGTCAGCTGGATCGTATTTGCTAGACCGGCCGTTTGATTTTAGTAATTTACTGCCGGATTGCTATGATATTAGCTAAAAACTAATCCACAAGTACCAATAAACCCTTCTAAACGACCAAATCATGCAGAATTGGCAATGGCGTTACCAGGGGCAATAAGTTGGGGGTGACAAATTTCGGAGTTTGACAACACTCAATTGGGCATAAGAAATATGGAGCTGGCGTCCGTGGACGCTAACGGTATGCAGTTATCTAAAATAACAATAACATTGGTATCATCCGAAAATATTCTTACAATGGCGTACCCAGGCACTCCCTAGTGAAAAAAATCCCATGGGATTGACCCATCAAATTGCATGGGATTGTCCTTGTCAGGATATGAAACATTCTCCATGAGACAACCGTGTGGGAATCCCATGCTCCACCATGGGATTCCTACGCAGTCTCCGAGGGATTCTATACTATTCCCAGTGTTAATTATCCAGGGATTCCCACTGAGAAATCGCAGTGGGGAAGCCCAGCATAAACCCATTTATGAACCAGCATAAACCCCACTGGTCTTCCCAGAGCATGTTCATGCAAACAGGATGAAACGATGTACGACACGCATATTTTGAAAGACAAACAAACGATATTTGACGTATATTTATCAGGCGTTTTTGCAAGGCCAGCTAACATGTTGCATCTCAGCCACTCCCGGCGCTGATATATTCCTTACTTTTCAGTTGGGAAGCAAAATAATAGCAAAAAGTAGGGCTTCAAGTGGGGTAAGATATAATGAAGAATAAAACTAAGCTTCAGAAAAAAGTTAACCTAGTCTTAGCTCTTGCTTAAAAAAACATTAAAATTAAAAGGGTATTATTGCTGCTTAAGGTATCTACCTGATAAGTTTTGCACACATTTTACCTCCATGAGGCAAGCAAAGGGTTAGGTTTGGTTAGATTAGGTTGGTTAAACTTTTTCCTTTAGACCAGACATAGCATTTCAGGAACAAAAATGTACAAACACGTCTCTGAACACGATGAAGATGATGGAACCATTCGCTCTTGTAACTTAACCTTGGGTTATTTTACGACGCATTCAACCGCTAGGTCATATAGCGTCCCCATCCTCTCACGCCGATTGGTCGCGGGTGGACTCGGTAAATGACGTCGGTTGTGAGATTCGAACCCACAACCATTCGCTCTTGTGGAAATTTGTCAACATTTTGATATTCTTCATGATTTTTATTCTTTTTTGCGGAATTTTGTTTTAAAGTTTTTAAAAAAAATTTAAACGAGCATTCTATCAACCTGCGTGTTTGCATATTGCAAAGAAAAACAGGAAAATTTGTGATATTTTTAATTTATAAAAACTTGTTATTCTTGAAAAGCAGTTTGTGGTAGGTTAGGTTAGGTTAAGATAGACTTTTTCTTAATTTGGAAAATTTTAAAACAACAAATTGTTTGAAATTTGCCATTGTATTAAACAAAAATTATTGCTTCTCTAAAGTGAATAGCTTAGTAAGCTTAGGAATGTCACATTTTTTATTTTTGAAACATAACTTTTTATGCTGTTACTTCCATCTAAAGTCCATTTTTCTAGTGTTATTTTACTCAATAAACTAGGAAAGTAAGCATTTGCATATAAAATGAGACGTCCCATCATCTTAGTCATATTCATAAACATTGCATTCGAAGTATAACTTCTAAGAATTCATAAAACACTTTTAAGCACAACCTTACCAGCAAAACATGGGTGACTCATTCATCATGTGAACAACCTAAATGATAATAGTAATCGTTGATAAAACCACCTGCTGCAATAAAAGGTGTGGGAGACCCTGCCCTCGAAGAGGCCTTAGGCAAACTATCAGCATAGGTTTCTGAAAATGATTTTTTTTTGTGTGTGTGGGGGGCACAATACACTCTAGCTGCAATGGCAGGCTAAATGGATTGGGGGCATACCTATAGGGTGCCATGTTAAAGGTTGAAATTATTTGGGTGGGGGACAGCCAACTGGGGGGGACACAAGTGCTATCCCAAAGACATACAATGCTATACCCCTATATGTAGGAGTATCATTGCAGCTTAAATTAACTACAGATAGAGTTTACAGTTTACCTTCATGAAGCATACAAAGGATTAGGTTTTGCTAGGTTAGTTTAGGCTCTTTTCTAAGTTAGAAAACAAATATCAAACAATGTTGTTTTTTCTTGGATTATTTTTAGTACAAAAATTAGAACTTGTTTTTCTTAAAATCAGTTTGTGTTTAAGTCGGCTTTAAACAAAATCTTCCAAACAGCTAGGTTAGGTTCAGTTAGCTTAGTTTAGGTGTTTTTAATTAAACAAAATTCGAGAAAAAATGTTCAGAAATTTTCCATTAAAAACTTTTCTTGCATGGAATGTTAGGCTAGGTTATACTACGTTGCATTTTTCCTGATTTTGAACATTACTTTTCATGCTATATTACTCCAACTCCAAGCCCTTCAAGGGTGTTATTTTGCTCCCAACTGAAAAAAGTATGCCCCAGAGGAAATCCATGCAGTGGCGTCGCCACGAAATTCTTCCAGGGGGGCAAGGTCGGAAGGGGGCCTCCTGTTCCCCGAAAGGGGGCCTCCATTGTGTTAGGGTCTCATATTGTTTTCAGGCTCTTACTATGGTTCGAGAATGGGGAACATGATTTGATATTGGTGCTTTGTTTGTTCTTGGCATGGTGCATCATTTACTCAAAACGCAATAGCACTAATAATTTTCGCTGAAAACTGGGTCATACCAGGGTATAAATAAGTAATATTTGGATAAATACATAAGTGCCAAAACAAACCAACGTCTCAATGCTTTCTCGAATCTTCCCGCTGGCCTCTAGATTGCAGCGAGCTGGCGGGGCTGGTGCTAAGCATATCTTACAGATATCTGCCATTGATCAACCCACTTTTAAGTCCTCCAAGTCTAACTGAATATAGCTAGATTCATCACTACTGTTATTTATTCCCACCAGCTTGATGTCATAAGCAAAGCTTGAACGATCATTTTTCAGCCATAGGACGACAATTTCGCAAAGGTGACAACGAGAAGTGGATTGCATTGGTTTTCTGAGCGCCATCTTAGGAATTTGTTTATTTTTATAACATTTGGTGCTGGCTGCAAGGCAACTGTCACACGAGCTAAAATATATCCTCAGCGAATAAATTCACGGCAAGAACAAGCATTGAACAGCAATGCATAAATGACAATGCAACAATGCAACAATGTCAGTGCATACATAATCCAAACCTTCAAATTCCACGCCGTTACGCCCATCGTTTTCGCTGTGCTGTACCGTTTTGTAAATGACGTTGAGAAGGTATGGAAGCTGGGAAGCTCTAATCATGCAGGCTGTTTTATTTTTTTTGTTTTTTAGGGTTGGGGCGCATCGCAGCAGGCTGAATAACAGAAAAGAAGTTTGTTGGAAGAAAATGCATTTAAAAACATCATTCATCCCATTTTATATGGGGCATGGATGTTGTATTGTATGCTTGTGAGGGGTAATTTGTCCCCTCAATGTTGGTTTTGCCCCATGGGCGTATGTTTCGGAAAATTATTGAGGGACCAGTGGAGTACCTATATTTGCGTCAAGCAGGAGGGGGCAAACGGATTTGCAGGGGAGGGGAGGCACCTACGCCCATTAAAAAGTCCTTGGATTTCGACCGCTATTTTGTCAAAGGGGACATTTCGAAATAATATAATTAGTCATCAACTAAATTGTCCTGTGGAGGGGCCTAATCTACCACTATGGTTTCTGATTGGTCGGATTTCAACCCTAACTCCACCACCCAGTTCTAAGGTTTTCTTTTGGTACCTTGATAAGTTACCTCACACTGCTGAAATTACACCTATACCACAAAACCGGATCGGTATCCCAAAAATTCAAGCTGGAGCCCTCCAAAAAAGGAGAGATTCCAACAAATAAATGTCCGGATCAGGAAAATGGCTCTGGAGCACCGAACATTTTTCTCCAGATGCCTTCAAAATTGCGTATGGCACCGAAAAGCATGCCGGATCTCGAAAAATCGAGGTGGGATGCAAAAACATGGCGCCAGAGGCTCGAAAAATCAGGCCGGGATTCGGACATAAAAACCCAGAAAAGATCCACAAAAAATCGCGTTGAGCACAGAAAGCTGGCGTTGGGTCCCCGGAACCACGCGCCTGGGCGCGATAAGTCGCGCTGGGACCCAGAAAAATCACACCGAAGCCCCAAAATCGTACTGGGGCCCCACAAATGTGCATCAGAAGCCCCAAATATACACAGCCGGACCCTAAGAGTACAACGGTGCCCGAAAATACAACTAACCTTCCAAAGCGCACCGAGTCTCCCAAAAAGCGATAGGGCCTTAAAACATGCGTTGCAGCCCTAAATAAACATGCCGGGAGCTCGAAAAAAATACACTGCAAGCTCGCAAGGCGCACAGGGGCCATGAGAACGCACAAGGGCCTGAAAAAGAGGCTGGGCCACAAAAGACAACATGGTTCCAAAACGTACAAAACGACCGGGAGCTAAATAAACACATCAGGATCTTCGAAAACGCCCTGCCACGTAAAACATACTCGGTGCACAAAAAAGCAACAAAGCCCTAAAACGAGCAGTGTTTCGAAGATGTATTAGGCCCACAACTTCAATTTAAAATGTATTACCCACCACTTTAAAATACAAAATTTCACAATTTCAGGCATTCCAGTTCATAGCACCCGGTCGCCACGACGGCAACGTCAGTGCACGTGCACACCCATCTTTCGTATTCGGTGCATTCGCCACACTTCGTGCGATGCTACGGCCTCTGCGAGGCCTTCTGCGTTTTGCTAATTGCTGCCACATGATACAATTGCGCCATATTTGACGTGATGGAATGCTTCGTATGGGCGTTCGCTGCGAAAAGTCGATTGATTAAATTCGATCATTAGTTTCCTACTTTCCACATTTTCTGGTAGTTATGAAATGCGGTTTCCGCTGAGGTTTGATGCACTTCATATCTTTGCTGCTATCCTCCCAGATTGGCTACCGAACCGAGGCCCTGCCTCAGCATTCTTTTTGGACCCATTGCGTCTTTCTTGCTCTATGATTGTGTATTATGGCTCCAATCCATTTTTGTTAGGGGCCTAAAACATTTTCGAACCCCCTGCTCGTTTTATGGTTTGTTGCATTTTTGCGCACCGAGGTTTTTTTTGACGTGTCAGGGCGTTTTCGAAGACCCCGATGTGTTTATTTAGCGCCCGGTCTTTTTGTTTGTTTTGGAACCATGTTGCCTTTTGCGGCCTCAACCACTTTTTTCAGGTCCTTGTGCGTTATCATGACCCCCTGTGTGCCTTGAGAGCTTCCGGTATATTTTTTAGACCTCCCGGTATGTATATTTATGGCTGCAACGCATGTGTTAAGGCCCTGTCGCTTTTTGTGAGACTCTGTGCGCTTTGGAGGGCCAGTTGTATTTTCGGCCCCCGTTGTGCTCTTAGGGTCCCGATGTGTCTATTTTGGGCTTCTGACGCACAGTTGTGGGGCCCCAGTACAATTTTGGGGCTCCGGTACGATGTTTCTAGGTCCCAGAGAGGCTTATCGCGCCTAGGCGCGTGGTTCCGGAGACCCAACCCCAGTTTTCTGGGCTCAATACGATTTTTGTGAAGCCTTTCTGATTTTTTAAAAGTCCGAATCCCGGCCTGATTTCTCGAGCCCTTGGCGCCATGTTTTTGTATCCCACCTCGATTGTTCGAGATCCGGTTTGTTTTTCGGTGCCGTATGCAATTTGTGAAGGCATCTGATAATATGTTCGGTGCTCCAGAGCCATTTTTTAACCTGGGCATTTAGTTGTTGGAATCCCTCCTTATTTTGGAGGGCTCCAGCTTGATTTTTTCGGATACCGATCCGGTGTTTGTGGTTACACTGTGCTTACGTGTGGCCCAAGACGCCAATTTTTGAGAGCCTCGACGGGACTACCGATGGGAATTGTGGGTCCCGAGCGCGATATTTGAGGTGCCTGGTTCGAGTTTGTGGGACGCGTTGTATTTAGCTGTGGCCCCAACGCGATTTTGGCGGTTCCTGTTGCAATTTTTCGGGCCTCGGAGCGAGTTTTCCGGGGCTCGCCGTATTTATTTGGAGACCCATACGCGAATTCTGGTGGACCGACGCGAATTTTGGTGGTCCCAGCGCGATTTTTGAGGCCCCGGCACGATTCTTGGGAGCTTATCCCTCTCAGGATGGAGGGGGCATTTGCCCCTTTGATATAGCACTGCGGCCACTGAAGGAGTTTTTTTTGTCCCAGAGTGACATTCCGATTAAGGATTGATTTTTGGGGCAGCTGCAACTTTTGGGGCCCCGGTGCGACCTTCTGGGCCTCCAGTGTGATTTTCAAGGGCTGCGACGCGACTTTTTTGAGTCCAATGTGATCTTTTGGGCCCCGACGTCATTCTCTTGGATCCCTAGCGCGAGCTATAGCGGCCTCGACACTTTTTGGGGGTCCAATGCGCTTTGGGTGCTTTTGGCGTCATTGTTGGGCCCCCAAAGTTATTATCCATGTCCGGATTGTTTTTCGTTGCTCCGGCTTCATTTGTTTTGGTCCCAATCAGACTGTTGGGGCACGGTACGACCTGTCGTGCCCCTGGCATGATTGTGGTGGTCCGGGCGTGAATTTTTGGTACCCCAGGCTCAGCATAATTTGCGGGGCCCCGCCGGATCATTTGGGGCCCATATCGTGATTTTAAAGTACCCAGACACGACTCCTACTATTTCTTAATGGTTTCTTCTTGCAAATTATAGGCCTCCTGTCGCGTCTTAAGGGTCTCGTCTCATTTCCTAGAGCCTTTTTTACTGGTTTTCGACGTCTCTTTGTGTGTCCTACCCTCCTCCATATTCAATGGTCCTCCTCTCCCGTTTTGGAGGGCTTCCTCTTGCATTCTGGGGACCCTTTAACAAGGCATGGGGCTTCCTCTCATCTTCGAGGGGCATTCTCTGCCAAATTAGGGGCCTCCTGCCACGCCTCGTGGGCCTCTTCCTTTATCATGGCAAAGCCTTACCCGTTTTGAGGGATCTTCAATTTTGGAAACCTCACCTCTTCCATACCTGCTACCACTCCCATCTTAAGGGCCTCCTCTCATTTCCTGGGAACTCTTTCCGGGTTTCGGGGTCTCATTTGGTCCTGGAGACCTACTCCTTCTTGAGGGACTCCTCTCGAGTCCGGCAGATGCCTCATTTCTCTTCTAGAGGCCTTCTTTTTCAAATTAGGGGCCTCCTCTCACGTCTTGGGGCCTCCTGCTCTGCGTGTGGATTCGATCTTTACCCATCTTAGGGGTGGTCTCTTATCTCCTGGTGGACTCCTCTTCTCTTCCAGGCGCCTCCTCTGCCAAATTACTGGCAACCTTTCCTATCTTATTGGCCTTGTTATTTCCCGGGGACCTTCTTAGCCGTCTTCGAGCCTTCTTTTCCGCCTGGGAGCCATTTCTCTTATCCAATGGCCTTTCTCTCCTATTTTAGGGGCCTCCTCGTTCATCATGGGGTCTCATTTCCAATCTTGTGTCGTTCTCTTCCCAATTAGGTGCCTCTTGCCACGTCTCTGGATCGTCATTTTCCATCTCGGTGGAACCTCACCTGTTTGGGGCCTGCTTTTGCGTCTTCGAAACCTCATCTCATATCCACTGGCTTCCTTTTCCGTCTTAGGGCCTCCTCTCATATTCTGTGGCCTCCTTTCCGGTGTTGGGGCCTCCTTTGCAATCCTGGTTTCCTCCGTGCCATTTTTGACACTCTCTTGATTTCTGGGGACTCCTACCGTCTCCTAGGTGACTCCTTTTTTAAATTAGGGGCCTCCTCTCACGTCATGGGGGCCTCCTTATCTGTGTTTGGAGCCTCATTATCCTCTTAGCAGGGTGCTTTTGCGTCCTAGTCCTAGATTTTCTTCTAGGGTCCTCCTCTTCCAAAATATGGGCCTCATCTGGCTGGTCTCGGTGGCCTTCTCTCATTCATGCGGAGACCTTCTTACCCGTCTTGGGGCCCCTATTGCGTCCGGAGAAATCTCCCTATCTTGTCTTAATTTTATATTGCAGGGGCATTCTCTTCCGTCTTGGGGGCCTAGTTTTCCAAATTAAGACTATCCTGCCACCCATCGGAAGCCTTTTCGTCTAACCTGGGTGCCATCTTGCCCGTATCGGTGGCATCCTTTCCGTCCTGAGGGCCTCCTTTCGTACTGGGGGCCTCCTTTTCGTCCTGGGGCCTCCTTTTCATCCTGGGGGCTACCTCCCAATCTCTGTTCTACGTCTTAGGGGACTCCTTTTCGTCCTTAGGGTGCATCCTTTTCGTTCTGGGGGCCTCTTTTTCGTCCTGGGGCCTCCTTTAGTCCTGAGGGCCTCCTCCCAATCTCTGTTCTACGTCTTGGGGGCTCCTTTGCGTCCTGGGGGCATCCTTTTCGTCCTGGGGGCCTCCTTTTCGTCCCTGGGGGCCACCTCACCCAATCTCTGTTCTACGTCTTTAGGGTCCTGGGGCACCCTTTTCGTCCTGGGGCCTCCTTTTCGTCCTGGGGCCACCTCCTAATCTCTGTTCTACGTCTTGGGGGCCTCCTTTTCGTCCTGGGGGGCCTCCTCCCAATCCCTGTTCTACGTCTTGGGGCCTCCTTTTCGTCCTGGGGGTATCCTCTTTCGTCCTGGGGGCCTCCTTTTGTCCTGGGGCCTCCTCCCAATCTCTGTTCTACGTCTTGGGGCCTCCTTTTCGTCCTGGGGGCCTCCTTTCGTCCTGGGGGCCCCCCAATCCCTGTTCTACGTCTTGAGGCCTCCTTTTCGTCCTTGGGTCCATCCTTTTCGTCCTGGGGGCCTCCTTTCTCGTCCTGGGGGCCTCCTTCCTAAACTCTGTCCTACGTCCTTGGGGCCTTCGTCCTGGGGACCTCCTTTTCGTCCTGGGGCCCTTTTCGTCCTGGGGCCCTCCTTTTCGTCCTGGGGGCCTCCTCCCAATCTCTGTTCTACGTCTTGGGCCTCCTTTTCGTCCTGGGGCATCCTTTTTCGTCCTGGGGGCCTCCTTTTCGTCCTGGGGGCCTCCTCAATCCCTGTTCTACGTCTTGGGGCCTCCTTTCGTCCTTTGTTCTTCGTCTTGGGGCCTCCTTTTCGTCCTGGGGTCCTCCTTTTCGTCCTGGGGGCCTCCTTTTCGTCCTGGGGCCTCTCCCAATCTCTGTTCTACGTCTTGGGGCCTCCTTTTCGTCCTGGGGCATCCTTTTCTGTCCTCCCCTGGGGGCCTCCTCCAAATCTCTGTTCTACGTCTTGGGGGCCTCCTTTTTCGTCCTGGGGGCCTCTTTTTCTGTTCTACGTCTTGGGGGCCTCCTTTTCGTCCTTGGGGCATCCTTTCGTCCTGGGGCCTCTTTTCGTCCTGGGGGCCTCCTTTTCGTCCTGGGGGCCTCCTCCCAATCCCTGTTCTACGTCTTGGGGCCTCCTTTCGTCTGCCATTTGTCCTGGGGGCCTCTTTTCGTCCTGGGGCCTCCTTTCGTCCTGGGGTCCTCCTCCCAAACTCTGTTCTACGTCTTGGGGCCTCTTTTCGTCCTGGGGGCCTCATTTTCGCCAAAGCCTCCTCCTAATCTCTGTTCTACGTCTTGGGGCCTCCTTTTCGTCCTGGGGTGCATTCTTTTCGTCCTGGGGGCCTCCTTTCGTCCTGGGGCCATCCCTTTTCGTCCTGGGGGCCTCCTCCCAATCTCTGTTCTAACGTCTTGGGGCCTCCTTTCGTCCTGGGGACCTCTTTCTTCTTGGGGCCTTTTCGTCCTGGGGCCTCCTTTTCGTCCTGGGGGCCTCTCCTCCCAATCTCTGTTCTACGTCTTGGGCCCTTTTGTCTTGTTCCTTTTCGTCCTGGGGGCCTCCCTTTTCGTCCTGGGGGCCCTTCGCTCCTGGGGCCTCCTCCTAATCTCTGTTCTACGTCTTGGGGCCTCCTTTTCGTCATGGGGGCCTCCTTTCGTCTTTGGGGGCCTTCTTTTCGTCATGGGGCCTTTTTCGTCCTGGGGGCCTCCTTCCAATCTTTGTTCTACGTCCCTTATAGAGACCTGATTATATTTCCAGGGGGCCTCGTCAGTCTTGAGACCTCATTGACAGCATGATCTTCTGTCCCGTCGGCCTCTTGCTCACCTTTTTTGCTGTGCATTTGTGGATAGGGGCCTCCTCAAATTCCAGGGGGCGGCGCCCCCAGTTTCACGGCAGGGGGGCGATTGCCCTGCCTCCCCGGTGGCGACGCCCTTGCCTTTCATCAGCCCCCTGCACAACAACTCTTCCTGCTAAGAACAGGCAGGCCAGCTTCCTCTCTGTGGTCCTGTCCGTCAGCCTTCATCGGTAGTCACGCCCTTGCCTGTCCTTGCACATTGACAGAGTTCTAAGACGCCCCGAGTTCTGTGAGATTGACGTCCCCGGAGTCCATTTAGGGGTTCAGGTAGGATTAGGTACAGTGCCAGTTGTGGCTTGAGACCCCATATCTCTTAGTGCCCGATGATCCTGGAGGGACGGGCGGGTTCGCAGATTCTCCTGCGTGTTCCAGTGGCTGGGTCGCCTAGGGACGGAGGCTCGGGCGGGGGCCGTGTCCCGGGCTGTGGCCTGGCCAGCCTGCCAGGCCTGGCCTATGCCCAGGGGCTCGCCGGTCTGGCCGGGCCGGGGTCATACGTTGCGGGCTCTGTAGTATGGCTTTACGGCGAACCTGCCTTTCCTGGCTGCGCCGGGGCGTTGTTCGCCGGTAGTATTCCCGCTACGACTGTCGGGCATCCACGTCTTTTTGGGGGAGTCCTCGAGTAGACCTCCATGGGGTGGATTCATCGCGCGGGAATGAACGGACACGGATCGCAGGCGACATACGAAAAACTTCCAATATTGGCGCCTCGCAAGACGTCCAGACTAGTCACTACTCACTGGTCCATGGAGATTACCCAGAGAAGATGTGGAGAGTCACTCTGCTTCATTCTAATAATTATACACTATAATAATCGACAGCAAGGGAGATGACAAGCCCATCCCTGCTTCATTACCATTTCGAGTGAAAAACGGTTGTCACAGATTTGACGTATTGTTAGATGCGTGACAAACAACGCGATGGTAGCCTGAAACACAGTCGCTAAAGAGGCCTAATTTTCTCAACGTTGTGGCCCAGGCCGTACTAGCACAGATGAGGTCCGAGCCTGTAATGTGACCCGCCAATTTTGGCAACAGAATGTAGCCTATACGCAGCCCGGCCCGGTTCGTACCAGAGGGGCCATGAGGGGCCAGGGAGTAGGTCGTGACTGGTCTGGCCATCTTGTTGAGGCGACAGGATTACATCGACCGGTTTTGGACGTCTTGCGAGGGGCTGTTGATGAAGCAGCCCGTACCAGTACGGTACCAGTACAGTACCAGTGCCACTCCAGTACAGTACCAGTGTACAGCACTATTGTGCATATACTAGTATAGGGCAATTACTACAGTACCAGTACAGTACCAGTACAGCTGAGGGCCTGAAGGCCTGGAGCTCCTATCCAGGATCGGCTGACTTTGGTGATGAATGTAGCCTGCAACCAGCCTGGGTCTCAGTCACCACATGTACCACATTCATAGCACTTTCAAGATATCACTGATACATTTTATCAGGTATATTGCAAGCAACATATAGGTCACCCCCAGCACTGGTTCAGTGACTTGCCACAGATCTCATGACATAACTTATATCATTAAAAACAAAAGATAGTCCATTATATGTGAGAAGTGGAAAGGATAGGTAGATCCTATTTGGTCACCTTATGGCTTATTAATAACATAAGAGCAGAAAAAAGATTCCGTGAACAACTGCTACAAATTACTATACTGATAAAACAATTTTTATAACTATGCCTGATTCAGCTAAGCCTTGTTTATCCCCTAATCATAGCTAGGATTTCCTGCACGTTTATTGATTCCTTCTTGTAATAAGGTATGATATCTGGTCAGTCATCGTCCGAGTGGATGTAATCCGCCAGTTTGGCAAATAGATGTTCTCCATCATAAATTTCTAAAGATGTTTGTAAGCTAATCAACTACAAAACCATGGGGATCTAGAACCCAGCTAACTTAGCTTACCTGCTTCTATTCTGCCAGGACACCTTTCAGGGCTTTGTGTCTTTGAACCGACGATATCAAGCGACTGGGATCCCGCGACCGGATTGGCTTTCCACCAACCATTCTATGGTGATATGATAACAGTGAGCCACGCAAGATATATACCGTGTGGCGGACGAAAACCTAAAAGTACGAGCTAGGCACATAGCTTGGTTTCCTTAGCGCTTCCGGCACAGGCTGGAGCTATCCTGTTTGATCATGGCCAGCAGCTGGAGCTGTCCTGATTAGATCAGGGCCAGCAGCTGGAGCTGTACCGTCGGATCAGAAAAGCCAGCAGCTGAGCTATCCTGTCGGATCAGGGCCAGTAGCTGAGTCATCCGCCGGATCAGGGCCAGCAGCTGAGCCATCCAGTTTGACTCAGTCGTGGTGGAGTCGCCACGGGAACCCGGTTCAGGATTCGATAACAGAGATCAAAACATATTCTTTAGACTGTTTGAGCTGTTTAGCTAAAAATATGAAATGCGCCCTGCCGAAAAATAACAGCCGACATCCATTCACTCTTTTAATCTTGAGTGTAGCTTGGGGACCATAATAATACTTTTCGCTACCCCGGTACATTTATAGTGCGTTCTGAATGCAACGCTGATGATTTTCACGACTTAACATCCCCGGGTACGGGGCGACAGCAGCCGCTGTTGATGCGTTGAATCCTCACACGTTGGCAATACCAATAGTTCTGCCGAAGCTCTCCACCGCTGCTTCTCAGATTACTTTGGTCGATAAATATTTGGCTGCATTGTTTTGGCAAATATTTCGGTGAATATATCTCGTTCGTCTTTATCGCTCCTTCGTTTCACGGAAATACGGAAACTCGTATCTGTATTTAACTCTCCGGTCTATTCGTAATACGATTTCTCCGTGCTCGTATATGCTCCCTGCATTCCACAGAATACTGTTTGTACTGCTTTAAATAACTATATACATATACGTATACATATACATATACTTACAATATTCATTCGGGGACACACACAGACATATATAGTACTATATATATATTAAAATTGGGTGTGTGTGCAAATGGCACATATATCTACAATTCCTACAATCCCACCCTCATTTTTGTCGGAACCACCAATGAGCAGTAGATCGGAGCAGAAATAAGGTTGTGAAGCTGGGTTTTAGTGGTCCAGTGCTCCGGAAACAGGCTATAGTTGTTCCTCTGGTCACTGTCGAGGCTTGCTCCACATCTACAGCAGGGAAGCCATCAGCAAGCATGCTGTATTATACATATTTATACATACATATACATACATATACACATATACATATATACATACATATATATATATGTTTACACATACATATATATATACATATATATATATATATATATATATATATATATACCTATATATATATATATATATATATATATATATATATATATATATATATATAGAGTATATAT